>JAYMFT010036372.1:0-30394 GCA_038088735.1 Panulirus argus | reverse complement strand
TCTCTCTCTCTCTCTCTCTCTCTCTCTCTCTCTCTCTCTCTCTCTCTCTCTCTCTCTCTCTCTCTCTCTCTTATAACTTGCATGTTAGATTAGCCAAAGAGTGAAGAGTAGAAATACTGCAGGAGACGTGGGGAAAACAGCATGAGTGTCAGGGGATTACGTCTTCTTAGCTGCTTATTATGGGCAGATGTAAGAGACGTCATGTCAAGACTCAGGGTGTACCAGATCATCTGTGACTTAAAGTACATAAGTGTAATAGTGCCGCATCAGATACATCAGATACTTTACAAATACTTTAATGTCGGTTCATGAAGTCGTCTACCGCTACAGCTCGGCCTTAGTTGAAGCTGCTGTGTCGCAGTTCAGTTCATTTCAGTTCACCAGTGTTGTCTGGAGGCTTTGGCTCTTAAACGGCCTCTCCCGATATGTCTCTTGTTTATTCAGCACAGTTAGGCTTTTGGGAGCCGCGGCCCGAAGGCCGTAGTAACCTCCACAACCATGCTGGTGTTGTAGACCGTGTGAATGCTTACGGGGTCTTACTGAAGTTCTCCGCTGGCTGCAGGCAGGATGTTGAACAGTCTCGGGCGCCGGGGGTTTATAGGTCTTTCTTTGTAGTTATTGCACGTTCTGATTTCATTTGTGTTATTTTACAATGTTCCATGCCTGTAGTGCAAGTAAGGGATTGCTTTTGTGTGTGATTTCTGAACCATGCCTTCCAGGGTTTTCTAAGTATAGAGTATAATTCTTCCGTCTGTGGTCCTGATAGTACAGCGCAGACGGGTTAGGCCAATCATAATTTACACTTAGAAAATCCCAGAAGGCGTAGTTCCCAACGTAAATTTAAGATAACCCGCTAAAGCAGGTCATTAACGAGGAGCAGCGGTTGTAAATTAACCTTGCGGCAGTAGAGGATGGTTCTTGAAACGAACTACCAATATATAAGGTATTTTGGCGTGGAAGTGCGAGGTAAGGCGTGATAGGGTAGATGTAACCCCAACGTATTGGGAGGAAAGGATAGTGGTCCCTGATGGTCGGCTTGAGGTGACACCTACGTGATGGGGAAGAGAGAGGATAATGGTCCCTCATGGTCGGCCCAGGGGTGATCCCACGTGGTGCGAAGGGGGAGGAGTGGTGGCTTCACGTGACAGGAGGAGGAGGAGGAGGTCAGCTTTCCTTTGTGTGTTGGGCTGGGGGATTAGTTCCTTCATGCGACGGGTGCGGGAGTTGGCGATGCTCCAGTGATAGTGATGTGGGGGTGGGTGATTCTGCCATGTTGTGGGTGTAGGGTTCGGTGGGTGCTGTTTCCGCATGGCGGGTGAGGAGGGGAGCGAGTGATACCTCCTTTGTGACGGATGCGGGGGTGGGTGATGCTGCCATGTGACTAGGGGGAGGCATGGTGGTCACGTGACACCGACCAGGCTCGGTTCTGATGTTTATTGTGAGGGGAAATGTGTGGGAGGCAGGACGTGGGGGCTGGCGGAGGAGGAGAAGGAGGAGGAGGGGGGTCTTTGGCTTGGTGGTGATGCTGGTGGCTTCCTGGGTTGACGGAGGGAGGGGGATGGATGGGTGGATGGGGGGCGCCCATGGTCGATAATGTAGCAAACCATTATCTGCCGTTCACGCACAGTTTGTTTGATGTGGCTGGATAGTTAGGTGGTCTTAGGGTTAATATGACAGATACCGTGCGTCCTTCAGTTGAGAGAGAGAGAGAGAGAGGATGGAAATATGATGCAGAAGGTGGAGACAGTGATGGACACGTGCGTATATGAGAAAATATTGTTTGGCCGGTGGTTTTGTTGTGAGTACCCCGTGTTGTGTGTGCTGGTGATTGTTGTGTTGCCCAGGATTCGTCGTGCTGGTGACATTACCGGGGCGGGTTTGGCGCTGGCCAGCCTCGCTGCTGCAGGCAGGCTCAGGAATTCAGGAGGCCTCTGTCGACGACGCTGCCACGCACACCTCGTCAAGAATTGTATTTTGGGTGGCGGTAGCTGCTCATTGTGGGGAAATTATGCAGCGCAGCGCCCCCGCTGGTGTGGTGCAGTAGTGGTGGTGGAGGTGAAGTGATGGTGTTGGTGTTCCTCTTGTACTCGTGTGTAATGGTGATTCTTATTTTCTTGTGTTAAGGACGCTTCTGATGTTATGGCGTTGTAGCCGGTGCTGGGTACTGTTTAGACGTGTAGTGTATCGTCGTATGGTACTGCTGTAGTTCCATAATTGAGAGGTGTGTGGGCAGTGATTGATTTGGTACGATGTATCATGCCAACCTGACTGATCCCTGATGTGAAAGTGTACCAAACAAACTTGATGTTACAAGGTGTGCCATACCAATACCAGATTAACAAGGTGCACCAAACGAACCTGATGTAGCAAGGTGTACCATTCCAGTACCTGACGTAGCTAGGTCTACCATACCAGTACCTGATGAGGCAAGGTGTCACGTACCTCAACCCAATTGCTCAGCGTAATGAATAAAGAAGAATTGAGAGGTGCAGGATCAGAGAGTGTGGCAGAGCAGGCCCTGACCGGGGAAGGGGAGCTTGGTGATAGAGCGAACTGCAGCAGTTGAAGACACAGCCCCGGAGGATAGCATAGAATAAGTGGTGGAGATAAGCGTTCGTGTTACTGTGGTAAAGTAAAGATATGGCTCCGGTGAATTGGCAGTACTGGTGGTGGTGGTGTTGCCTTAGGAAACTTGGATTAAGCTTGTCGCTCTCGACGAGATATTGATAACCTGACCTTCAGCGAAAACACGAGCGTGCAACTCTCTTGCCTTGCGGGAGAGAGAAAATGCAGAGCCCGAATTTTACGAAACTTCAAAGATGAGCGAGGTAAGACCAGTGATGACGCTCCTCGGGGCTTTTTACACTCTCCCAGGTAAGATATTGCTGTGTGCTTACACCGCCTCTCAGGGCGGTCGATATTCCAGAGCAGAGATCAGTCATGGCCTGCATGGACGGTGCTAGAAGTCCGAAGTACTGGAAATCATTGAAAGTACAGATGGTGTGCTCTCTAGAGCCCGGACAGGTGTCATGTTACTCTTAGAAAATTTCGGAAGACGTACTTTGCAACCGGCACTATGGCACGACAGAAACGGATGAGTGTGAAATATTAACACTGTGACAGTAAAATGCAAGAAGTACAAGAAGAGAAAATGTGTAAACATCAGAGAGGCTCAGGATTTTCATATATTTTTTCCCCATACATATTTTCCGTTTCACGCGTTTGAAAGGTAGCGCCAGGAACAGACGAAGAGAGGCCGCTTCCGTTGACATCTTTTCTCTAGCTGCCCATGATTTACCCCAGATGCTTCACATGCCTTGATTCAGCCCCCTGGGAGCACGCCGACCCCAGTATACCACGTTCCAGTTCACTGTGTCCCGTGCACGCCTTTCTCCCTCCTGCATATTCAGCCCCCGATCGCTCAAAATCTTTTTCACACCATCCCTCCATCTCCAATTTGGTGTCCCCGCATTCCTTCTCAAGGAGAACAGAATTATTATTATTATTATTATTACTATTATTATTATTATTATTATTATTGATATGAGGAGTTTGAATTTCGGGATAACCACTGAAGTGTGTCCAAATTCTTTGGTACAAGACTGGAGAGAGGTCCCAGGGTATGGTTAGGAGGTGGGTTATTGGGGTCATCAGTGTTGTGAATAGAGATATTGCCCTGTGGTCTATATTTGGACGAAGATTACTAGACCTTCCGGTTTATTGACTCGTAGGATTATTGCACCTCCCCAGTTATTACGGTCAGTCGAGACCGATCGGTAAGGATGAGGCATTGAGGATTAGCTGATCTTAATCTTCTGGGACGAGGATGATGGGATTTTATAGTGTCGGTACTGGGATTAGCTTTATCAGTAGGTTGATTGCGTGAAGGGTAACCAGATAAGTTGATAAGATAAAGATTAGCGTTATCTCTTGACCAGGAACTGTACTTGTTGATTGTTTGCTTTAATGCAGTTGAGGGTTAATTGATGATATAGGCTCAAAAGGCTCGTCATGATGATGAAGTGATACTAGTTTGATAGACCTAAGGACGTTTATTAACGTCTTCTCTTGATTTTGTTGAGTACAGTTACAACTGAAGCAGTGATGGTGCCATTAGTACAAAGCCTTAGAGTTTTTGTTGCGTGTGTCATGTCTTCCTCATGTCCCCCACGAAAGTGAGTCACTATTACTTTATGGTCTGCAACGTTTTTATGCTTTTTTTTTTTCTGAAGCTTCGGAGTCCGTTGTCGGTGTTACCCAATCACTAATCCATACCGACCAGGAATCATGACGCGAGTGGTGGCAGCGACCAGACACATAATATGGTAGATTTGGGTCCTTGGGTCTTCGTCCCACAGATGAGGTGTCAGTTGTGGTTCCCATCCGACAGATGTTCTGCAACGGGCCACCACGTAGCAGATTTTACCCAGTCAGCCGACAGATGTGAGGGGCGAATTTTACACCATTGCCACCCACAGACTGTGATTTGAATACCAGGCCGGCCGCAGCAGCTGTGATGTCATATACCTCGTAACTGACATCCTAGGTCTGACGTCAGACGTTAGCATCTGATTGCCACCCCACTATTTCGACGATGCATTTTACCGTGTGGGCCTCCCCCCTCCCTCCCTCTCATTCCTCAGGTCAAATCAGATTTCCCCCTTTGGCCGGGAGACCCACGTCTTTTCCTTCGTTACCGCAGAGTCCGTTATCCTCCATAGGGTCTTCCCCCAGGAGTGAGGCTGTGAGACATGCCTCAGAGATGCCGCGTCTGTCTGAGGCTTCAACTGCCATCATCCCCACATACGATGAGTTCCGATGTACCCCGCGTTGTCACGTGTCTGCCGCCTCGGTAGGGTGGGTTGCAGCCGAGTCTTTGCCACTGTGGCAGCAACCTTAGGAGTGTCTCGTCCTTACCCCTGTAGCCACCGACCGCGCAGGGATCAGGTTTTACCCTCCCGCAACCTTCTCCCTAAGTGTCGTGTTAACCTCTGGGGCATCACGGTACGACCCGTGGGTACGATGGTGGTCATTATATCCAGGGGTCGTGCCGTCGTGTTCAAAGGGTCGCGCCCCACGTGCTCAGGGGTCCTCTACCGTCGTGCTCAAGGGCTTAAACTTCACCCTGACGCCCCCGTGTGATCGTGTGTTTGAACGCAGGAGAGGCGCCTGTGTGGATATCAGCTTGTGTATGTTGTGTGGCAAATTTTTATTCCGGCGGTTTTTTTTTTTTTTTTTTTTTTTTTTTTTTAGGAAACGACATAATTAGATATCGTGCAGTGTGTATCAAATTTTGTTCATCTTGAAACTTAAATTAGATTAGTTTTTTGGCCAGTCTTGCTGTGTAATTGTGCAATTAGCTTAATTAAGGCTGGGGCGCCGGACAGGGCTGCGTGGACTTGGGTAATCCATGGAGGATGGCGAGGAACTGCAGTGATGGCTGGCTGGCTTGGACCTCGGGCGGGCGCCAGCCGTCATTACCTTGTGATAGGCAGCAGCACGCGGGAGCTACGGTAGCTGGACACTTCGGTCTTGTAGCGTGGAGACCGTCATTGTGACGATCATGGAGGTGCAGCTCCTGCTGCTGCTGCTGGCTCAGTCGGTGTGTGACTGTTGCGCGCGGAACGTTACGCGCCTCACGTACGGTGACGAAGGCTTAGACCACTCCCTTCTGCCTCCCGTGTGGGAAGAGACCATGATATGAGAGACTCCATGGAGGCGGAGTGTTCTTGCGCCCCCTCCTCCTCCTCCCCAGCCAACCATCATCCACTTCCTCCCGTACCTGTCCCTCCTACTCCTCCTCACCAGCGCCACCTTTCCCGCCCGCCACCCGTCCCAGCTTCTCAAACAAACAAGTGCTATTTTGACCGGTATACTGGAGATGCGATCCGCATGGACGGGGGATTACCTGATTATCCGCCCCATTGTCACAAGGATTATACAAGCTTTTAGTTCATTGAGAGGAGAATCGTCAGGGAATCTGGAATCGAGAGGAGAATATATGTTTATTTTCTCCTCGATGGGAATGAGGATTTCCCAATTATCCCACGTCGATATGAGCAATATGCAGCTGTTTGTTGTTGGTGTCGTTGCTAGGTGCGGACATTACCCATTCCTCTATATTGGAATGTAAATAACTAGTGATGTGTTGTAGGGGTAGATGTAAAAGTCGATTGACTTCTTTTTGAGTTGATTTTCATATTATTTAGAAGATACGCGGTGTTTGAAGACACGTGTCCTCCACCTGCTCTCTTTATGTTAAATGCTTAAAGGTAATTTTTTATTTTCGGTTAGCTTGTTACTTTCTTTATCACGGTCTCCGGTGTTCCGTCGTGTCATCTTTGCCATATTGGGATTCGCACCCATGGCTTCCACCTGACACGTATAACGAGAAATGAGTTTCACTGGATGCTCTCCTCCGCCTTGGTGTTGAGTTTTTTTTTATAGTAATGTTTTATCCTGTGACAGATTTTACGTTGATGCCGCCACCCTAAAGATGCGATGCTGTATTTCCATCCCCCTCCCTTCCTGCCGCCACCCCCCCCCACGGGTGTGACGCCATACCCCCCGTGGCCATCACCCGACACGTGACGTCAACACATGATATTGTCGAGATGGAAAATATGCCAGGATCGTTGACAGCCCACATTGACTGTCAAACATGAAAATTATTGGGAACGGCTGCAGTCAGTCAGGCTATTCTCAGGAGCCCGGGCGGGAGACAAATATACCCTCATAAAATGCTCATGGAAAATATTGGAAGGCAAGGTCTCGAACCTACACACACAAAAAAAAAAAGTTGGGCCCTGTTTTAAAACCAAATGGTGCTATAAATACGATAAGAAAAAAGCGTGGAAGTATTCTGGGACCGAAATATAAAACATGGTTCGTGCAGGCATTATAAACGTGGTAGGCGAAACATTTCAGAGCGTCTGCTGTACGCAGTTTACCGTCTCAGGCGAGTTGACTAGGATACTTGTGTGAGCCAGCTTCACTGTCATTGATCAGAGGAGTAACAAAAAAACTGTATCCCTCAGACCAAATTTGAGGAGTTAGGGGATCGGTATAAGGTTAGTTAGCAATACTGTATGTACACACAACTGACGTAACTTGCTCAACAAACGAGTGTGAATGACACATTAAATAAGTAAATGAGTTGCTGTCAATCTATGTTATTGTAAAGTTTCTCTCTCTCTCGTTGATCTGGTTAGAGATTATTATAATCCTTAAGATATTAAGATTAATGCTTTAACATAAGTAAGTTTAGTAAGGTTGTAATGTTTGTGCAGCCTACCAGCCGCATGTTGTGGTATCAAGATTTTTTTTTAGTGACCTGCGACACACACACACACACACACACACACACACACACACACACTGCATCGGCCCTTAACCCCTGGGTGCTGCGGTAGGCTTTTGCCCATGGACTGTCCAGGTGTCGCCCAGTGTTGGCTGATAGAGGAGGGTGATGTGTTTTGTGTGGTAGAGAGGGTGCTGGGCCGCAGTTTGCTTGCTACATTGACTTAACTGCACGGGACACGGTGCCTCGCGGGCTTGGTGAAGCACAGTGTGTGGGGTGGATGAACGCAGCTTGGCTCAGGATACACAGAGTGAAGGAAAGACCACTGGTGTTCTCCAAGAACGCTTTCCGGGGAGTCATGCGTGGCTACCTCCTATAATTTGTCATGCGTCGCTGCCTACCCCCCCTTGTATGACTTCTTGTCCACCTGGTGGTAGTTGTACGAGGCTTGCAAGCCTCGCCAGCCAGCCTTATCTTGTATGCAGTTGGCTGTAGCCTATCATCGTCCTTTTCAGTATGTCTTTTTTTTTTTTTTACTTTCCGTATTAATAACTGTTATGTTTTATGGTAACTGAAAAAAGAATGGATTTTTCATTTTACTCGTGTTTTACAGTGTGTATAAATATTTTTTTTCGTTCAGCCATAAATCACTATTATCTTTTAAAGGACAAATTTCACATTTGCAGAATTTCCCTGGTGATTTATCGCCGTGCTGGTTTAATGAGCGGAGTGACACGCCGAATGTTTGGCACGTTAAACTAGTACTCGTCAGGGATACACGTACTTGTGCTTGGGTGTGTGGAACTGATAGTGTGAACGTGTGTAGTAGGGTGAGTGTGTGTACGTTGAGTCCTTAGATGTTATGGGGTGGTAGAGTCCGGCGTAGGTAGTTACTACATGGAAGCTTTTTTTTTTTTAGCAGGGACAGCCCGCCGGGTTGCAGGTAACAGATGGGTAATACAGGAGGTGCTCTCTGGTAGGATGCTTGCCAGTGAACTCCCATCAGCACGACGGTACGACCCGTGGGCGTGATGGCCTTGTCATCCCTCCCTCCCTCCCTCCCGACATTTAAAGGGTCAGGTCAGAGGTCAGGCCAGCGCACGCACCCACCAGGGGTCGTACCGTCGTGCTCAGAGAGGTTATAAGGCAAGGAAGTCAGTACATCCGTCATGAGAGCGTTTCTCTGCCCTGACGTTAGGATGTTAGGGTTGAGCGACACGTCGATTTTCAGGTGTGATAAAAGTTGCAGTGTGGAACGCGGTAAGAGTCTCCGATGTACACTGGTTGATATTGATTAATATTCCACAGCTGATGGAACCTCTGATATGATGACGCGTATTTTAAACTGCCCCGAGAATGAATTAATTAGAATAACTGTTCATTGGTTTGATAAGGAATTTTTATGCATGCAAAAATAGAAAGTCATTATTTTCGATATATATATATATATATATATATATATATATATATATATATATATATATATATATATATATATATAAAATAGTAGTCTCCTGTCATGGACAAAAGTCCCCTTAGAGGTCTGACCTAAAATTAAATCCATGTAGATGCTTGAGAGGATAGGATAGGAAAGTAGACAGATAAAAGGCAAAATTATCTAAGTATTGTAGGAAATATTAAACCTTCCTTTTAAAAAGGGTCAGATTATAACTGTTAGGAAAAACATGAAAATATAGAAAATCTAAAACTAAGCTTGGTGGGAAAGAAACAAATGTCACACCTCTTCACCCTTGAGTTTGTTACCAGCGGCCACACACAGTAATGACGTGAGGCGGTGGCTCTACAGACGATGTTTGCAGTTCCCAATGGTAATGATGATTCATGTCGTCGTTGGAGTTACGGCAGTGCTAATATTATTATGCTAATGTGACTAATGATATGCCTTGCCCTGCCTTATCCAACAAGTGCCTTAACATGGGTTTCTTGAAGTCGGTCTACCCCCACAGGGGAACTGTTTTGGGTGTAATTTGGAGACTTTGCCTCTTTAGATTTTCCAAGTATGATTTACTATATATTTTTTGCTACCTGCGCTCCAGTAACTACAACCTCAGTGTTTTCAGTCGTTCCCAGAATTTCATGTACTGGACACCGTCATTGTGGACCATGAAAGATCGTTGCACACTTTCTAACTCAGTAATTTCATATCATGAGCGATGATGTCTGTATTTTTTATTTTTCATAGTGACCGACATTGGCACGGGCTAAACATGCCTCAGTCGAAGGCATCACGGGTGAAAGAAAAGAGTAAAAGAAAAAGAAATTAAGAATTGACCAGGACTCCGCAAAGTGTTTGTTGACAGACTCGTAAAGGAAGAAAAGTTGTATGAAGAGGGAAGACTAAAGAAGTAAGAGAATTTCACAGCTTACCTGTTCGAGGGACGAGAGAGGCATCATAATAGCCAGTCCTCGGATATACATTGAGAGAGTATTAGTGCCTTGTACAGCCTCATGATTGGCTTTTATCTCTCTTGTCTTGAAGATTCGTAAAATCTATCCTACCATCTTTTTGGAAGAATCAACTTTTGCACAACGTTGTAAAGGTTAAAGTCATAACATATTATTAATCTGAAGGCTTTCATGATTTTTTTTTCTATTTATGTTATATGATAGTGATTTTATTTGTTGGTTTCCTTGTAACGGATAAGTTGGAACTTTAAAAGTGTGCCGTAATCCTTTACGTTCTGTACCAAAGAATATGTTCTCCACTTTTTCTTGAAAATTTGATGCCTAGTATTTTTATTTATTTATATTTATTAGTTAATTAATTAATTTATTTTTTTTAACTGGATCATGAGAAAAGGCCTGATTGGAAATATACTGGAAATTTACTAAAAGTCACAAAATATTTAAGAAGATGAATTAGAGATAATTAAGAAAAAAAAATGTATCTATAAATGAAGTTAAGCTGCAGATGTAGGAGACCGTTGAGGCGGTTGGCTCAGCGTGTCGGTTTGGTCAGCTTGGGGGTAACATCAGGTGCTTCACTGGCAGGTGTCGGGTGTCACCCTCCTGCACAGCACACACAGTTGGCCAAAGACATTCGGTAAGACTATATAGTTATTGATTCACGTAAGTTTGGGGCCATAGGCTGTGGCAGATCGCGCAGTTGATGTGGTGAACTTCCATTCTTTTTTACTGGATGAATACATAGAGGTTTATCCTTCAGGTAGGTTATGTAGGGTACGTAGGCCTACGGGCACAGCCACAAACACCGTGGCTGATGGAGGAACAACAGTAACTTGGTCCCATAGGATACCACGGGTAGGCAGGCCTCGAATACCAACATAGGACTCATAGGACGGGCACCTCTGGTTTAGGACGGACGGTTATACGAAAAAGATGGCTGCGTGTGTGTCGGAAGATTATGAGATGGTGCCTTGCAGACATGAGGAACATATTAGGCCGGCCTGTATAGTCACCCCAGAACGCCCTTGAAAAAATAGCTAATAGTGCAAGCCAATCCGTCAGATCAAGGAAGCTGTTTTACGTAAGTGTGCGTGCTCCCTGACCACACAGTCTCTCTCCCCCTGGTCAGCGGAGCAGGAGAGCGGGTTGGCTCCAGCCCAGACGACGTAGATGAAAAATTAGCTCTCGTTAGGGGGAACCTCAGATTCTTTAGAATTACGGCAGTTCGTTTGTGTTTGGTCATCATCACTGTAGAGGAGGGAGGTGTGTATTGCTTGATGCTGAGCCAAACACTCCATGGGCGGTGTAATGATCCCGCCGGCCCCAAAGCCTTTACCTGGTGTGTGTTTACCTGCCATTAAGTCTGGCGCGGCTGTGGAGGCGCTGAAGCAAGGAACACTCCTGACCAGTTTTTTTAAAAAAGAAAATAACTGAAGTGAAAAGTTTGGAGCTTCCCATGCGGCCAGCATTGAGGGAGGGGCTGCGGTACTAGTGTAAGCCGCAGCACAGCCACAGCATTGAGGGAGGGACTGCTGTGCAAGTATAGGCTATTGTGCTTTTATTCCTGAGCAAGTGGAGACGATTGTCCGTCTGCTCTTTAACAAGCGCGGTGAAGAGGTCATGTGGCGTGTGTCTTACGTGGGCAACCGCACCAGCACCGCAGGATCCACCCTTAGACACACCGCAGCTGCCTGCCAACACCGCTTCTACTCCCCACCGCTGATCTTCCAACACTGCACTTTCCTTCGTGCGATCTTCCTGTCTTCCACCACCGCCTTCCACCACTACTTACGTCTTCCACCACCACTCAACACTCCAGCGCCGCAGCTGCCATCCACCACCACTCTAGTTAGCCCTCTTATTCTACATTTTTGTTCTTGATTGAGAAAAGCCAAGTGCTGGTCGTCTCATCAAGTCCTCTCCTCTTAAGTTCTCAACTTGAACACCTTCCTGATCGCTGCAGCGTTGCTTCTCTCCCGTTCCCTCTTATAGATATTGTTTTGGCTTCTGCTCTAGATAGCTGGTTGCTAGCATGCCAGCCGCATCTGGCCGGGTCACGCAGCGCCCGACAGGCCGCCTTCACCCACAGATATTGTGTGCGCGGTGTCGACTCCGGGACCGTCCGATTCCGCGCTTCATTCCTTCCATCCGCAGCTAGATCCTTGTGTTTCTGTCTCGTGCATTCCGTTAACATTTATGCAGCGACAGGTTTGGCCTTAAGAGTGGTACTCTGTCTATTAAATACGTAGACGTCTTTTTATAAATATAAAGAAATTCCTTACCGTCATTCCTGCCATGCTTGTCTTCCACCACCACACTTGCCCTTAACCCCTCTCGCTGCTTCTGCTCTCCATCTCTGTTCCAGCCCCTCCACTGCTTGCCTTCCCTTTCGCCACCGTTCCAACCTTACACCCAGGAGAGAGATCCAGGCCTCCCTGTAATCCCAGAGAGTTTGGAGGTCATTTACATAACCCTTGTCTATTTAGTGAGGAAGGAAAGCAGTCCCAAAAAACTACTTGGTGAATACCTGGTAAAGTCTTCGGGGGAGTCTTCTGCCCCTATAACCCCCCCCCCAAGGCTGCCAGTAGCTCGAACGTAAAACATTAAATGAAATTTTGAAGGGCTCGACCCTTGGGAGAAGGATATCATTCCTCCCACAGCTCCTTCTTCGGCACCATGTCATTATACAAGCACGGGAGAACAAATTACTGGTGTGGTAGACTTTATGAAAGCATCTGACAAATTTTATGTTGATGTTAAAGCACAAAATGCATTATATGGGAATAGTGAGAAGTGAGGAAATGGCTATTCAGTTTAAAGACAAACAGGTAACATAATTGTATTGCCGGCGATACCTGATGCGTCCACAGTGCATGATTCTTTTACCCAAGGGGACAGAATTTTGTCCGACTTCTGATATCTCATTCTCGTACCTGATATAGGCTCTTGAACACGATCGTGGAGTACCTCATACAGAATCTGAAAAGTTTCCAGGATGAATATCTGAAGTGTGTTTAACTAGTTTTTGTTTTTTCCCCATTCGCACCAGACGTCCGGTCGACGCAGTGTTCGGTGGTCGCTTGCCTCCCAGATGATCTACACTCGTTCGTGTCCTCATACTTTCTGTTTTCTTCAACTCCTTCCAGTGTCTTCCATCTTCTGAGCGAGCTCTTCATGCCTTCTGTCCACCTCATTCTGGGACGTCCTGGTGAGGTCGTCTTCCCTCAAAGTTGATAAGTTATTGAAGCTAAATCCAGTGTGTGTGTGTTTGTTGTTAGGGAAGGATCAGTACTTAACCTTAGTACCACTACCGGTGGCCCATCACCAACGCCACTATCCCAACACAGCTGAGTGCTCCAACACCACGACTGGTCCATCATCACCCTCAGTACAACCCCACCTCTTGTGTTAAACCGCTACTGCCTCCAACACCAAGACTCCTACCTCGATCATAGCCGCTGCTACCTCATCACCTCCGCTGCTGTGTTCCCATCAACATCCCCTCTCTCTCTCCCTTCCCTCTCCCCTCTCAGCACCACCGCTTCTGCCAAACAGCTCCACCCCCCCCCCTCCGATGCGAGGCTACTTGATGTTAAGGTCACGAGTGCGAGAAATACCTGTTGTAGGTCAGAATGAAAGGAACTTTGCCCCCTCCCCCACCTCATAGAAGTGATAGAAGTATCATGTATACGGGACAGCTGATAAACATGGTACAGGAATCTCTTCTTGTCTGATATCTTTTCCTGTCGGGGGCTATATGGTCACGGGGAACTGGTTTGAACCGATGTATTAAGTTTGGATCATGACGACGGTGATTGTTTACTAATCTTTTACACGAGTCTTTCTTTTATCAGTAGTGACCTCCTGCCTGGCCCATCCCGTCCCTCCATCTTCGTTCGTGTCCTGCACAGCCTCATTGCCTTCACTAGCCAACGTTCGCCTCCCAGACTTTTATTACTTTCCCCAGGAATGCTTCAGTTGGTAGTTCTTCATATTTATAACGAAACTTCGGTAAAGAATTTGCTAATCTGTGCCGTCTGTGGAGAGGAGGGATGTGTGTGTGTGTGTGTGTGTGTGTGTGTGTGTGTGTGTGTCATTACTACTTGTGTGTTACGAGGAGAGTTGTACACTCATGTTGCCCCGTTCCTTAACTCTGTATATTTACAATGTCTTCCCTCACGCACACACACGCACCATCCTAAGCCAGGTACCCATTTATCGACCCGCCGTGAAGGGACGATGAATAGCTGGAATTGGCTGTGGGCCGACTGCCGCGCCCAGAATTCGAACCCATACGGATCCGACCCCGGGCGGGCCCGTGCTGACTCACGTTGTGTAACGCTTACCTCTGCACCACATAGTCCCGTAAAAACACCTGCAGGTGTGCAATATAATTCTTGAACCACATTTTCTGTGTGTGTGTGTGTGTGTGTGTGTGTGTGTGTGTGTGTCCCAAAACGCATGTTAATGTGTGTACTTGTGCCCTAACAACTATTTTGTTGTATGTGTGTTGGTGCCTCTGTACATACATGTATATGTAAGTTTATGGATGCCCCAGCACGTATCTGTTGATGTGCACGCTTATGTCTGTGTGAATAAGAGGGCGCATTTACGTATCTACATACATGAATATGTGTGAGTGTTCTTGATTGTATGTGCCCCTGCACCTGTGTGTGTTATTGTGTGTATTCATACGCATCTCTCGTGTATATGGAGGTAATATTCCTGCATTAATGATTTTTTTGTGTATTTGCATGTGTCGTTCTTCTTGGTATTTTTCTTTTTTAGATGCGAGACAGTTTATGGAGATAGTTGTGGGCATGTTCGTGCAACATGATGAAGGACTTGAATCTGTAGAATCGCCTTCTGCTGATACACATTCCATAATGAATCACATTCGTTTGTTGTACAGAGTGGTACAAGTTACACTGTAAGATAGATTGAAACAAGCATATCTGAAAAGGTTGTAGACTATACACTACAAATTGCTTGCATGGCAAAGAGCGCTGTTTCGTAGGACACTGATTTTGTGCCTTCGCTGTTTCAACGAAGGATACAAACAAAAAAGCCACAGTTTCCTGTCATCATTTACAGATGGTATCAGAATGAATATGAAAATCTTATGTGTTGGGTAGACTACGAGACCACTCAGGCCTCCAGGCAGGCCGCTACCAGTAACAAGTTTGGAGATGTTTCATTAGCTCGCAGGCGGGGGAGGAGTTGTTGAAATTGTAACATGAATAGAGTGCAAGGAAGACAAACGAGAACACACCACGTACAAGGAAAGTAGATGATTTAGGGCGTCCTTACGTACTGTAACTAAGGAATATCTGCTGTTGTGACTATAAAACAGAAGGTAGGGTGGATATCTGCGAGCTTAATTCTCAGTAATATAATACTGTATCTATCACAGTGGGTACAGCAGATTATGCCCGGGACTTACGCTCTCCGCCTCTTTGGTTCCAACTCAGCACGCTGCCTGCACGGAGTTGGGAGCAACCCATCCGCTCTCTTCACCGAATTTTACCCGTGACCTGTGATGCTTTCCGTTCCATTTCTGACTTGCCCCGTCATGATTGTTATCATCATCATCATCATTACCATCATGATCATGGAGAGCCCAGCCCAAGTTTTCTCCCCCATTCGTTCTCCATGGCCCGGCCCCCACCTCGCGCACCGTGGCAGGCTCCCGGGAGGAAGCCTTCCATCCAGTAATTGCCTCCCGATTGTCTGTCAATTGCCTTGCTGGCCAATTAGAGTTGGAAGAGGCTGTTTCCTCCCCAGCGCGGAGGAAACTTGCGGTTGGTCACCAATTGTGGTGATCTCGGCAGACGCCCGCCGGCTGGGTCATGCTGGTGGACTATAGTGGTGTTGGGAGAGCTTTGCTCGCTGCTAGAGGTGTGTTATATGGCGAGTCTTCCCTGGTCGCTGGGGTCTTGTGGGGTAGGTGTCTGTCTCTGGGCGGGGCACCTGAGATGCCTCGAGGTCCATATAGCTTTTTAAGAAGTTGTGTTGCTATGTCTCAGTGATGCTAGGGTTTTGTTGTGAAGAGATCTTCCCCGTTGTTGGTGATGTGTCGTGAGATCTCTAACGATTGCTGGAGATGTGTTGTAATGCGGTCGTATTGGGTGTAGAGCTATGAGGAGTTCCAGTTAGATGCTGAAAATATATAGCGGGATAAGTCGTACCGGGAAAGGTTTATCGTTATTTACCTACGTTCAAAAACAGTTCCCCATTGGCACGACAGGCATGGAGGACGGTGTCATATACTGACACAAATCAAAAGGTGCAGTTAAGCACGAGAGATAACAACCTCGGGGCCCAAGATTACTGAACGCATTGCCTGCAGCCATCAGAAACAGTATTGAGCTGCACCATGGGAAATTTTTACAAGGCCGTGGATGAGCATTTACAAGGTGCGCCAGACCAGCCAGGTTGTGGTGACGTGCTGGCCGCGTCCTCCATCCACACCGGCTCTCGCTCAACCAACCCAACGAACCAACGCTGCAGCTTGGACGCAGCCAGATCTGTTGTGGGTGGGCAAAAGATCTTGGAATGCAACGTTAAGGCGTTTGTGTTTTGATCTGTTGTTTAAGAAGTTGTATTACATCAGTCTTCCCACTTTTCCCCATGGAATTACTGATTTTAAAGAACTGTGAGCCATGATGACGCCAGCGGTAATGATTATCATAGGCTTTCGTAAATATGTTGTCTCCATTTTGTTTTTCCTCCAGCGCCTCTATAGTTTTGTTACGTGATCCAGTTACAGTGAAAGGAATGACCCTCTTGCCCTGAAAACATGTTGTCCTGGGTTATGGAGAATATTTGATCCCATAAAGCCAGTAAGTTTGAATCTTGGAACTCAACCGCAATATTTAATGTGCGGTGTCAGTGGTATTGCTCGTAAATTTTTGGGATCGCTTTGCTTCCGCCGTTGTGCAGTGGGTGGGAGGGGGGGGGAGGGATGTGGTTTAGGTTCAAACTTTCTGGAATTACGCAGAGTCCGGGATTTCTTTTCAATGGATGCCCAGTGCTCTTGCTGGTGGTGTTTTGCATTTCCTTGAGGAAACAGATTTTCAGGAGTCTGCTCCTGGAGCAGAGTGCATAGGCTTGTTCCCAATAGCCTTACCGAAGTCCTGCGGCATGGTGACGAGAGATCTGCCATGTGCAACGTGCAACATGGGAAGGTTGCTCTTTTGGAAGGATTCGGTTGGGTCATTTATCTTTAAGGAGGTTTTTTGCTCAGAACACTGAATGATAATGCTTTGTAGTTCGTCAGTCATGTTCTGGCTATCATCCGCATTAAGTGCCCTCTTCCGATTTTGGACGGTAGTCCAAACGGTCCTACATTTGCGTTTTCCATACGATTAAAAAAGAAATAATCATATGGAAAACACAGGAATATTTTTGGGATTTTCCTGTCTCACTAATGGTTTTAGTATTCCTTTTCCCGGGTCTTGTATGATGGTCTGCCTCTACCAGATCATTTGACAGGTTTACTTACTTGGCTGAGTGGGCTTTGGCCATTTTTTTTTTTCAGTAGGACAGTAACTCGTTTCCGTCTTCTATAATGGAAGCGTTTTTGTTTATGCCTGGGAAGGTCTTACCTTGATGATATAAGTGTGTTTTGTGGATGTCGTAACGAATAGTGATGTGATACGGTATTGCTGGGTTCTCTAGCATCCCCACATGGAGCCGGAAACATTACCGAGTTACAAAACGTCCATATCCCCTTTAACAATCCCATCGAATCATGAGGGAGAGAGAGAGAGAGAGAGAGAGAGAGAGAGAGAATCTCTTTAGATAGCGGAAGGTTGTTGTTGTTGTTGTACGTGGAAATTGTTGGAATGCCTAGGTCTTCAGCTGCATCCAGAGATGGCTCCCTTGGCGGAAGGAGAGAGAGGAGAATATTCAGAGTAAAAGTCGTCAGAGAAGCAGAGATGCTCTCGGAAATATCAGATAAAATAGCGTAAGTGTCAGGGACCAACATGTGTTCAGCCCGCAACGAGCCAATATAAGGAGCCCTCTAGGAATACCTTTATTTTTTTTTTCGAAAAACAACTGGAACGTTTCCTGCAAGGTGCACCAGACAGACAAGTTGCGTAACTTATAACGAATGGAGAGATGCGGCAATGGTGTACTAGCCCAGACCCCAAATGGAGAGGTGCAGCAATGGTGTACTTGACCAGACCCTCGCCAGGGAAGCTTGCTCGCACACTAGGCTGCTGGAACGGAAGTGGAATCCCCAGAACTTGTGTAAAGTGTAGGGATGGTAAAGATAAAGTGTTGATGAAGTTGTGTTGTAGGGAAGTCTTCTTTGTTGTTGCAGAAGTGTTGTAGAGAGAGGTCTTGCCGTGTGGCGGAGATATGTTGCGGGGAGGGAGGGGTCTCTCACTGGATGTTGTTGGGCTCACATGGCTTCGGGGGTATTTAAAGGTGTATTGTGTGGAGGACTAGTTGGGGTTTAAAGATACTGTAGGGAAGGGCACACGTGTTTTTTTTTTCTCACTGTATTGGTATTGGTTTTGGAAGTGTATTTTTGGGGTTGTTATTGGTCTTTGGAGGTATATTGTTGAGAGGTCCTTTTGGGATCTGTATTTGTGTTTTAGTGGGGTTCTTTAGCTGAAGTTAGTGTGTTGTGGAGGATCTGTGTGAGAAGTTTTAGTAGGTGTACGAGTCGTTTGTTTAAGTGTGTTCCATTGAGGTAGGGAGGTTTTTGCTGGGTCGAGAGACATCTTATTGGGCAACTGTATTGTTTTTTGAGTTTATTGTAGCGAAATATGGCTGGATTTTACTGGTGTGTTAAAGCGAGCCTCATTATAGAGGGTGACGAAGAAGCTTGTCAGGGAGTTAGAAAGCAGAATAAAATGAATGAAATCCATATTACAATTGAGTGTGACAATAAATTTGATTTGTTGCCCGAGACACAAGCACCAAATGGCATTATAAACCCACAGGAGATAACGTCTTCAGAAGTTACTACTAAGGGATGTTCTGTAGGACTAGTAAGCATAAAATTTTTTACAAAATGGCACCATTTGTCTTTTTGCCTTAAAGGTAAAGAGCGAGGAAATTATGAAGTTTATTTGTTTAATTGTACTGTACTCTTCAGTCACTCTGCGGAAAGAACTGTCCGTTGAAGGAGGTACCCAGAGGATCCTCCTGAAAACCCCTTTCCAGTAACTTTCGAGTGAGAGTGACGCCTATGAGTCTGCGAACGTGGTGACCCTGTACCGAAGCGTTGACAAGACGGTACGCTTGGCTAGGACGGGAGCGCCTATAGCCAGACAACTACCACACGTTACACCACCACTCTCTCTAAAAGCCTCTCACCGCCAAGGGTTTTCCAATTCGTTTAAAAGGGGGATAAGACTGCCCCTTCTTAACGCCATTTGTTTCTCTATTTTTCCGACAAAAGTGGTAAATGCATTTGAACTATTACTAACAATGTCCTCTCGTACTCTAGTCTGATCCCCCAGCGGCCTTATGTTTTTCTTGAAATATTTATAGGTTTTGGAAACTTTTTCATTTGTTTTTTTTCTTTAGTAGGTTTTTAAGGGAAGGATTTTTTTTTTATTGATGATGTACTGATAAATATGGCTGACGAGAAATACACAAAATTCACCGTTTAAACGTAATTTTCGTCACTGTCAGCATGTTAACGTTATCTTTTACTGCTGGAGTCCTAAAGTATGAGACATACTCAGCGGGGTAGATATTCGGTGAATATCCTTGACGATCCTAAACTGGGATCCAACAAAGCCTGGAGCCAGGTTTGTCTGAGTGCAGTTTTCTCCATGTCTTCGTTTCCCAGGTTATAGATAGCCAAGCAAGGTTTCTTCTCTTTTATAGATAGCCTAGGAAGGTAGCCTTGCAAGGTTTCTTCTCTTTTATAGATAGCCTAGGCAGGTTTCTTCTCTTTCAGACAGCAGATCGCCTTGTGTAGGCTGGGGAAGTCCTTGTAGTAACTTATGTGAAACATGGCAAGAACTTCAAATGCAATTATATTATTTTTCGTAGGGTTAGCAGCTAATATTACGTGTTCAGTTGTGTTGGATAAGCGGAGTTTATATTTTCCATCTTCATTTCGTTTGTAAGGTCAGTTTATAGTGTCCTACTTTGCCGCTTAGGTCTCTGCATTTCACTGTATTACTTGGAATATTAGGCATTAATACGAAAAAACATTTCTAAATAATCTGGGACTATAACATTTGTGGTTTGGGTTTGTATAGCCTTGCCAAATCACATTGCAGAACCGTCATCCCCACTTCCTTCTCTGCCGTATGGTATGCTGGAAGTATAACTAACAGTCCTGCTTTAGCTATCATGAGTCCAGAAATGTATCCACGACTGTCATTATGATTGGAGTTTAGGAAGCTGTGCAATAGGACAGCTACGTAGCACCTGTAACCAAAGCCCAGAGATGGGTTGACAGTGCAGTGATGAAGTCCGTTCTGCTGGCGTAGTAATTGTAGTATTCCAGAGGGTCTGACCTTGCGGTTGTAGGAAGCATAGGCCAAGCTTCTGTGGACTGTACGCTGGTGGTGGAAGTATACATGGGTAGATGTACTCTTACTGACCAGAGTAAGATGCGGTTCCACCGTATAGGATAAGGCAGACGATGAGTGGACTGCAACCCGTGAAGGATGTTCAGGTGGTATGTATGCTTAGTGATCAAGCTTCAAAGGTGGTGGTTCTTCCTCTCCAGATCTCCCTTGATGTCCCCACCACAAGCACAGGCTACATGTGACTGTACCAGTAGTCGTCTGTGGTGTGATCCTTCTGGTTGTCATGTGAACGCTGCTTTAGTGTGTGGATTGTAGTAGCCTGGTAGATAACGCACCTTGCTGCTAGGTCTGTAGGCGCTGAGATCCCATCTTTGATTTCTTCAAGGATTTTTTTTTTCTGCCGTCTATGTTTTATGTAGCTGAGGACTCCCTTTTTCCATACCTTCGGTGATTGTTTTTGCCATTAAAGAAAGGGTTGAGGTTGCTGGCAGCTGTGGTTATATGACTTTGTTTTTCTTTACTTGCTACAGACTTTCCAGCATCTGGCGTAGAATTGAGGACCACCAGGTTTTGGCCATTATGTGAATCACAATGTGTTTTCTCGAATGTTGTCGGGCAGAGCAGTGCAGCGATGTTGCGTTTAGATACGTTATCCCATCTAACGGTTGCCGGAAGAGTATGGGTGAAGCCATCTGGGCAGTAATCTAAGCAGGCCCTGAGGCTGCTTAGCTAGGCTTCCTGTTACGTGGAATAACTTGCAGTCTTAAGGTCTTCCGGTTTTTCCACCAGTTGTTCCTTGTCCATTCGTGTGGAGCCTTCGCTCTGACGGTAGACCTCCTGGAACTCAGATTTTCCAGCTGGTCCCGCAACAGCATCGTTTCCGATGCCGTTAGGGCGCCCGAAGTCGCTAACTCGACGCACCGTAAGTAATCGTCACCTCAAGTGGCACAGTTGAGAAGGTTTAAGATGGCATGCTTGCCTGCAAGAGCTGCAGATAGTGTGTTTGTGTAACAATCCTGCCGTCAAGTCTTGCCGATGCAGATTGAATGCGGCAGAAGTATCATATCCATCGGCTGGAGGAGGCAGGCGAAATGACGTGGAGGGGGCCCAAGGCGAGGCATGGCATTGGGAGGAAACTGAAGGATTGGGAACCTACGAGAGATGGGGGTAGGCGCACGGAAGCCGCGACAACCTCGGCTCATAACACACACACACACACACTCCCTCGCTCTCCTTGGTTCACGCTTTTTCTCTCTCACCAAAGAAAACATTTCGGTTTCTTCCCAGTGGTCACGATTTTTACTACCCCCTTGCCATTCCAGGCGGTGCAAAAGAGAACTGAAATTTCCTTGAGGATGTTTTCACCTCGTAAACACTCGTTAATCCACTTCAAAACTTATAATCCGGGAGCAGAGCAAACATCCGCCCCCCTTTACTCTCTCTCTCTCTCTCTCTCTCTCTCGCATGGTTGATATGATGGGGTGGCATGCGTTTTGGATGGGTTGGTTTCGAGGCATTATTCTTTGCAGTGTAACATTATAGCCCAGTTTCTTGTCCCTGCGTACGCCATCCCTGATACACGGTCCCCAGCCCCGGCTTGTCACTACCCCTGCAGCTGTTACCGTGCACGACCCTACTCCCTCTTGTTGCTCGTCTCCCGACTGCACTACCCTTGGTTGTGGCCCTGTTAATGCTATGACTGTGTATGGATGTGAGCTTTGTTGTTGTTGTTTATCCAATTTGGCCATGTTGATATTGCGTGGTCACTTGCCATGCTGTTGTTGTCATTGTTTGTCCGTTCTACTGGGTGTTGTTGTTGTTGTTGTTGTTACTCTTGTTGACCCGGTATAGCTATGTTGATCTTATGTGTTGTTTATGTTATAGATTTTGTTCATTTTGATCAGTAATTATTTTGCTGCAGGTTGTTGAATCAGACTGTCTGTTACTCATTTTGTTATTTGCCTTTCGACTATGTTGATCTTATATGTTGTTTATGTTATTGATTGTGTCCATTATCGTTTTGTGATTATTTTTGCCGCTGTTGTTGAATCAACCTGTCTATATTACCCATTTTGTTATTTGCCTTTTGACTATATTTTGATGTACTTTCTAGTCATGTTCTATTTTCGTGTCGACAGTTGGCATCCTTGTTCAGGGTGCTGCACAAACTGTGTCAGCGTCCATATTAAGTGTTCATGTTGACATTCATAGTGATCATGTAGACCTTGACATTGGGTTTGTAAATTTGATGATGTAAGTTTAATGATGCTCACCATGGGTTTCGTGATTGAGTTCTGTTTTTCGTATGTAGGTGCCTCTGCTTACCAATTTTCATGTTGACTTTAAACCTCTCTGTTGACTGTCTCTGTTGAGTTTGTCTCTGTCATCACTTGGTGTAACTCTGTTGCTCTGTGTGTGTGTGTGTGTTGGAGGTTGACTGAACTACAGGAGTGGGTGAGTCAGGTCATATTGGCTACGACTGAGGCTTAGGTCACTCTAATTTACTGCAAATAGCCAGTTTATCCCCGATCTCCACGGCTGGGCGAGTCATTCTGTGTGTGTTCCAGCAGTACGTCAGGCCATGCCGGGCCACAGCGTTGCCTCAGGTCGTCCCAGTTTACAGCAGTGCTGTGGGTCATTGTGGGCCGCAGTAATGGATCCAGGTGATCGTGGTGCATGGCGCGTGGCGGCGCGCCAGGCACATCACTGTTTGTCACCATGGAGGCTCACGGTGACGTGTTTGCCGCTTCTCAACTTGGAAATAAGTGTATTCCCAGTTTCCGTTTCCGCTGATAACTCGAGCGGGCCAGGCAGCAACAGCGGTTCGAGTCAGATGTGTTTTGAAGGGAAGTTGGGGTTATAATAAGGACGTTCCATTTTTATATTTTGTATTTTTGTACTCATACTTTTACTTACTCTCTTGGAGAGAGACGCAAACTTCATTTAATGATGCTTGTATTTTATAAGACTTGTATTAGACTTACATTTTCTGTTTATATTGTGTCAGTTTGAGCGTTGATGTTTTCCATCATCGTTTGGTAACAGTGTTTCCTTTGTTCACAGGTACGTGTTGTATCTGGCTTGATCTGGTGTTGTGGGCGTGCCTTGTTGCTGGTGGTGTCTGTGTGACATAGCTCCCTCCCTCCCTCGCTGGCACCAAATTTTCCTTCTGCCTGGGGAAGGTAGCGGTGACACTTGCCGTAGGTAATACCTCTCTGTGCTGCAGTAAGGGACCATCGTGTATGTACGTCTGCGTGGGAACAGCATCGAACAGAAGTTTTGGTCATGTGTCTGAAGTTCCGGTTCGCACTTTACAGCTCCAGTCAGTTGTATCCTAGGACTTTTGCCCCTTGACTCTACGTGCGTGCATTACGTTCTTTGGTATTAATTTTTTTTTTATGGTAAGCTGTAGGTACCAGCCGCCGCCCTGGGAAGTGCCACCGTCCCGACAAAGAGGTATTGGAGTACCGGAGCAATCCTTTTACATCTTCCGTCTCAGGATATCTGGTCCAATCTTTACCCCGTTATAACCTAGCTACGGGGCTAGACTTAAAAATCATTTTGTTTACATACTCTATATATACGTATCCACTTTTTCTTTTTTCCTTAGACCTAACTGTAGGTTGGGAATATTTATGTGTCTGTGTACCAGTACTGTTGCTCTAGGTACGTTGGGAGAATATGGGACGGGAAGTACCTCCTGGCTTTGTTTACTGGTACTGTTATTGGTAGGTGCAGTAGGAGAGCCCGGATGTGATCACGAATGCTGGGTCACGTCCTCCACGCGGCCCAGCCATCCCTTAGCGTACACCTCCAGCCTTCCCTCCACCGGCTGCCAAGCTGATGACTCCAGTGGTGGTGGTTGATGATGCCCATATGTCCCCGCTGATATACGTACATGGATTACTGGATGACTAGATTCTTAATCTGTACACTAAACATGATTCCGTGCTAGACTGACACGAGTGGTTGGAACGTGCCAATGAGATCTGTAGGAGAATAGATGGTTTGTGACACGTTTGGCAGAGTATTGCAGGTTTCAGGACATTATAAAGATATAAGGTTTTAGGAAGACCCCGATACTTCAAGAAAGTAACGCACACCGCCCACTAAGGTGAACCTATAAAGTAAGGTGCTGTTGGTCATGTGATTATGTATTTGTACCTTACTGGGAAGGAGTTTTACACTCGTGAAGCCCCATCCCTTGAACCTTGTCTGCTGTCCGCATTTACTGTTTCCTTATTCAGTTCATTCCTTTGGCCCAAAGCTCTTATACCGAAAAAGTACCTCTGTACATCCTCATGTAACAAGTTTCTTCTTTATTTCATGTTCTGTGTTCAGGGTGTTCTATACCCGCATCTTTTGAAGAACTGTTAACCGTCTACGTCCTCGGGCTGATTTAGAAACTTAAAAGGTTGGGATCAGGTCATACCTCATCCTTCTCTCTTCCATAGTGGGCAAATTTAAGGCTTCTAGCTTTCTCAGTAACCCAGCTTTAGTAGACTCTGTGAGTGAGTGTCTCACGAGTACCTACAAAGTGTATTAGTCTGAGGGGGGCCATGTAGGCTGCGGCTTCCTACAGCTTGGTCGACCTACGACCCAATCCAACAGCATGGGCCCAGCCTGGGCTGTGGGGGTAAAGACCCTCGTAGACTTCATCAGGTATTCACTGTGTAAAACAACATTTAGAGATGAAGGGGCCGTCCAGAATTAGAACAAGATTTTTATTGCAATAGAATACAACTTTTCAGGACCCCCTAATCCCAGCAAATTAGTACTTGCACAATATATATATATATATATATATATATATATATATATATATATATATATTATGTAAATTTGAGTGTGTTCTGATCTTTTTCATTTTTTGTTTATGAATAACAACTACATTTTTTATTAGCTTTTGAGGACGTACGCATGTGGCAAAAAAAAAAAAGAAAACCCTCACGTACGGTTTGTACGTCCGTGTAAATGTGGATAACACATTTTGGACGGCCTTCGCAAGAATAACTCATGACAGGCAGATAATATTTTAAGTATATAGAGAGGATTTAAATGGTATCTGTCGCTACACGACGAGCATATTACCACTATTGCTAATTGGGTGGCTTTGACGGCTCAAAGACCACAGGACATTCTCTCTCTCTCTCTCTCTCTCTCTCTCTCTAATGAAACTATGATATTTTATATTATCCGTATCTATGTAATGGATTTTTTTTTGTATGTAAAAGTGTATTTTTTAGGGGAACAGAAGCAAAATTTCCTCATGTCTAACATTCGTATGGTTCTGGCTGTTTAAGATGCAGAGGAAGAGAAAGTGGAAATCACTGAGCACATAACTCAGGTCTTACCACCGAGGTGGATGTTTCATAATGATAAGTAAAGTTACATAGGTCAGGTATAACTCAGGGAACCAAGAACCTATAATGTACCTCCATGGATATGTGATAGTGAACTTTATGGTCTTTCTAACTTAGGGGAAATTCAGACTTGGTATTCCAGATGAGCATACTCAGCTCACTTTTTCACCATTCTGAGTTAAGTTGAGGTGAATTAAGGTAAGGTTTTGAGAAGAATCGTGCCTGTCCATATGTCACCCATCCATAACATAGCACTTTGAGAAAACAGGCCCCTCTGTAACATTGTTCCTGGCGGCTGTCACGCAAGAAATACCCCTGCGTCCAGCCACAGAGGGAACTGTAGGGTTACAGATAGCGTTAGCAAACGTAGCCAGTGTCTTTGTCGGTCCTGCCTTGTCGCAGAGCTTCCGACTTAGGGTTGGGGACCCCAGTCTAGCTGGATGGATTCCCATAAAAAGTGCAGGTATTCGCATCACCCGGTCCATGGTATTAGCAATGGACGGGAAGACAATGTAGATAGATTGGGGGGAAAAAAATGGAAAATATAGTATTGCGTTATGATTAAAAGTGCATACATATATATGAAACAAAAAGGGAAAAAATAATTATGAGTGATTAATGAAATTAGGATTAGCTGTCTCTCCCGTATCCTCCAAAACTACACGTTCCAGCTGCTTTAAAACTGCAACCATCTGTATCTCCCACCAAAACTACCGGTCTCAAATGGCCGTAGAAACAGTAAATCGACAAAAGCCTACTCATAAACTAGCCTGCCCACACAAGGATTACAGTCCTCCAGACGCCATCAATAATGAAAGGGTTACTAAAAATCCTAGACAAAAGTAGTAACAAGAGTAACTTTTATTATTATTATTATTATTATTATTATTATTATTATTATCATTATTATTATTATTATTATTATTATTATTGTTATTATTATTATTATTATTATCATTATTGTTATTACTATCATTATTATCATTATTATTGTTATTATCATTATTATTATTATCATCATCATTATTATCATCATTATCATTATTATCAATATCATTATTATCACTATCACTATCATTATCATCATTATAATCATTATCACTTTCAACACCAGGACGTCTTTACTGGGGCTCCTGCAAGCCTCGAGGCTGCACTGGAAGGACGAAGAGGGAAATGATGGACTCCCTTGAAGGAAGAAGGTCCTCGACAAGACTCTTCTTCTCTCAGTCCATTGACTATGATGCAGTCTCACTGAACACACCTTGCGAATACCTTGTGAAGTCTTCGGGGGTCTTCACCCCACAGCTCGGGCTGGGCGCAGGCTGCTGGTTTAGGTCGTTGGTCGACCAAACTGTCGGAAGCCGCAGCCTTCAGGCCTTCATAGCCCCAGCAGCCTTGCTGGTCTGGTACACTTTGTAGGTGCTTCCCCAGTTCACTTTTGACCTTCTCTGTCGTGCATCCCATCCTGTTTCTGATGGTACCAGGCAAGGTGTTGAAGAGTCTTGGGCCTCGATGTTTAAGGTGTTCTCTATTTTTGTGCATATAGCACCTTTGGATTTCAGAGGTAGTATTTTACAAAGTTTTCCATGCTTGTCGTGCCAGTAGGATGTTATTTTTCAATGTAAGTTGGGACCAATACCTTCTAGGGTTTTCCAGGTATAGATAATGATATACCTCTCCCTTCTGCGCTCCAGGGAGTATAGCTTCAGAAATTTCAGTCGTTCCCAGTAATTTAGTTCCTTTACCACATCAACATGGGCTGTGACAGATTTCTGAACACTTTCCAAATTCGCTTTATAGATTGATCGCACTATCAAACTCAAGGATCGTACCTCATGCTCAAATGTCGCACCGTCGTACTCTTGATGTCAAAAGCCTTTATAGATATCCGATAACACAAAAAGATTCGACCGTTTTATTCCATATATGTGTATGACCCACATCTCTGTTACATTTGTGCCGTGACGGTTAAACAATTAACTCAGTTACCGGCATGTCTATTGAATTAACTGAATCATCATTATCATCATTTATCCTTATTATTACCATCACCTTCATATTACCATCAAACTAGGTCACTTCACCATCGCCAACCACTACATCACCATCACCACCACTGCTCAAACAAGGTCAACTGTATCATTTCACAGTCACTATCACAACGTCGATCACAATATCAGAGCTCACCATCACCGTTATCACTATCACAGGACAGTATCACCATAACTCACTCCGTAGTTCATGATGTAATTTGGTAAGTGGAATATACACCTATGTCACAATCATCACCATTAACCAACATCATGATAAGATCATAATCACATTTTTTCTTTCACGTCTTATAACCTTCTAATCACTGTCATTCCCACAATCAACATTACTGCCATTTCACCATTCTTTATCATAACGCGTCACTAATCATCTCCATGCCACCATGAGCACCAACCAGCTCAGTATTACCATCCTATCATCATCATTTCCAGTTCGCCATCCTCATTATTTCACCATCTTTACCAAAACGAAGTCATCCTCACTACATGGTCACTTTAAACTGCCACTTCACTATCACTGTGATCAATAGCAGTTGGTTGCCATTGCTACACTACGTCACCATCACTATCAACACAGTCACTACCACTGTTACGATACCAAAACTGCACTATCACCACCATACCACTCCTCACTAACACTGCACCACCATCACATCACACGTCACCCATATGTCACCATCACGTAGCTTCACAATCAAGTAACACAATCATCATTTCACCATCATCACCATCACAATCTACATACCGTCATCACGTCTGTACCACCATATCACAACACAATCCCCCTTATTGTCTTCACCATTGCCACCAAGACACCATCTATGACATCATCTCCATGTCACTATCATCAAGGTATTCCTATCACCATATCATCAACACCATCAATGCTCTGACGTCACCATCAAAGGATCACTAAAAAAAGAATTGCCATGTTACCGACACAACTTGACCATCACCACACCATCAAAAATACATCACGTTCACTGTTAGGCCATTATCGATAGCAAGTCACCATCACCATGATATCATGTCAATTCAATAACATCATTATCTTCACGATCACTTATATCACCAGGTCGCGATCAGTACCACAACATCACTATCACCTCCAAATCGTCACATTCACCATCAATCTATCTACGCATCACCATTAAAACTAGGTCTAGGTTATCACTCTCACTATCAGATAATTCCCACCGCTTTCCAATCACCATACTACACCCCAAACACGTCACAATCATCACTATAAACACCAAGCAATAATAAGGCAACGTTAAAAGTCACCATCACAACCACTACACAACCATCACCGATCACCACGTCACTATTACTTCATTATCTGTTCACCATCACACCAACAAAGGTACTACATTACCACCTCAAGGAAGAGACTACCATCATCATAGTCACCATCGTTACCAAGATAACATCAACCATCAAAATTGTGTCACCATTAACTACCACCGCATCACCATCAAAACCAAACCATAAAAACATTGGTATAGGCGTCATCATCATGTCACCATCACCAGGCTGTGTTCAACATCGTGTCATGATCTTTATCACAATAACCTGAGTTACTGTCATCATCATTGTCACTACCACAACCTCAGTTCTGCATCTTCCTCACAATCAATACCACTGTAAACCTTACCTCAATATGGTCATAGTCAGTATGTCACCGTCCTCATCACTATGTCATCACCAACGAATCATCATAATCATCATCACTTCACCATCACAGAATGAAATTGCCATCCCAGTTATCAAAGGAAGCATCACCATCACCAAGGAATTACTCTTATTGTCGTCATGTCGTCATCATTAAGGAACTGCATTCAACATGTCAACGTACCACCATCTCACTATACTTATCATTCTCATTAACTTACGCTACGTCACAATGTCACCATCACCAACGCAACATCAATCTTAATCAATTGCCATCATCACCATGAGTCACCATAATCAATACCGCTCACCATCTTTACTACTACTATCGTCACAAGCGCTAATCTCATCACTAAAACACACCAACTCATTATCATTTCTAACACACGCCGTCACCATATCTTCACCATTTCACCAAAGTATCACCAGTACTTCATCACTTCATTATCACCACTAATTCACTGTTATCATCTAGTCATTGTCGTCAGCATCACCATCATC
Source organism: Panulirus argus (assembly GCA_038088735.1). Classification (NCBI taxonomy): domain Eukaryota; kingdom Metazoa; phylum Arthropoda; class Malacostraca; order Decapoda; family Palinuridae; genus Panulirus; species Panulirus argus. The sequence continues at coordinate 573 of JAYMFT010036372.1, read as the reverse complement.
ACCTCTTCACTGTCATCATCCTCCACCTCTGTCTCTCCCTCCCCACCTCCTAGTCACCAGCACTTAATCCACCATGTCACCATCGCCATCCCGTTGTAATCACCACCATACTGTCATTAAGATCACCGCATCATCGTCCTCACTATCAGGTTAGCGTGAAAATGAACATTATCAAGCGTGAAACATGCGTTTCTACGATGGTTTCTGCACCCCACCTAGTTTGCACACTGCATTTCATCTTTTCATCTTCCACAATCATAAACAACCATTTTCTTCCTCTACTTCAGAGCGTTGGGACAATCTGCATAAAAATCCTCTTCTATACACAAATATTCACAACTGCCGACCAAACTCCTCCTCGGAAAATCAATAGCAAGGCTTTCGGAGTTGCCTTAGCTGTAGTTGGCCACACGACGTGTTGGGTCGCTCTGGAAAGTGTTTTCGCAATAGATTTTTTTGACGAGATATTTCTTTACTATAATTCAAATAGAATTAGTATGGTTATATATATATATATATATATATATATATATATATATATATATATATATATATATATATATATATATATAT
>JAYMFT010036371.1:0-49076 GCA_038088735.1 Panulirus argus | reverse complement strand
CTCAGTGTACTTCTGCAGCCGGTTCAGTGTATTACTGCTCCCGGCTCAGTGTCCTACTGCTGCCGGCTCAGTGTACTACAGCTGCCGGCTCAGTGTCCTACATCTGCCGGCTCAGTACACTACTGCTGCCGGCTCAGTGTACTCCACTACAGTCTAGTGTAACCGAGCTTCAGGGTGTGGCGCACAGTCAGCCGTCTAATAATACACAAACTGGCACCAAATGTGTTGGCTCAAATTTTGTTAGCAAAGATTTTTGCAATCTTATTTTTTCAATGAAAAAGTGGGATGATGTTTGTACATTGTCATCATATCTGTGACATGTTACATTGGTTGAGTCCTCGTGTTACATACTGCCTCGCTTTTAGCCCACACTTGTGTTTGATAAGATAACGACCACACCTGTCCACGAACTCTCTCTCCCTCTGCTCTCTTTCCACCACAGCCAGGAGGCTGCTGGTGGCTGCCTCTTGGTTGTTATCTGTATACCAAATTATCTCCGACTGCAGCGTATTATTTTTGCCCTGCCTGGGCATCATAAACGCCACATACGTTTGTATGGTATTGATCGCTTTTTTTTCTACAGTTTTTATATCCAGTGACTGATAACGCACTATAACCAGTGTTGCACGTCGTCAGGTGTTTCATGCATACTCAAGTTTTGGTCGTTGCTGTGTGTGTGTGGGGCTGCGAGTGTCAGATGAGGCAGATCCCACAGCCTTGGGGACGCTGACCTGCCAGAGTATGTTAAACTGCTCTGTAACACTGACAGGCCGTGGGCTGAGGCTGGTAGGTCGAGGGCTGAGGATGGCTTACATCCCCTGAACGTAGACCATATGTGACGCTGGCCACTGACCCATGACTGGAAGCACTGCAGTACCGTAAGAGAGGCTCTCAGTCTCATACACCAACACCTCAACCCCAGACTACTGGCCACTGCTGAAAGTAGGAATCTTAACTTCCACCGCTAGCGACAGCGGGCGGTCCGTGCAGTCTACAACCCCCCCCCCCCACTCCTCCCAGCAATGCAAGGGGTGGTCCATGGAGGTCACCCGACTCCCCTAGCACTGCAGGAGTCCGTCCTGCAGGGTAAACGACTGTCAGTTAAGGCTGACAATGTCACGTAGTAGAGCAGTTTGAGATCATATTACAGATGCCGGTGTGGGAGGTCCCTTGTTATACTGAGCCAGTCAGTCAGCTAACGCCACCACCAACAGCACTCAGCCGCAGCCCCGCTCCCCCTGCCTCGCCCCAAAGCACTCTCACCCCCCTCCCCAATGGCCACAGCAATTCATTAACCTTCCCGTAATATCGGTTAAGCTGACACTTATAAGGCTGGGCCGCTGGGACTGTGTTGGTGAAAGGCCCAGCAGGGGTCACACTGGGTGCCTGGCTGGCTGTCTCCTTCAACGTCTCTTGTTTCCCACTCGTCCCCAACACTGTTTTTTTCGTCCCTTATACTCTTACTCTATCCAGAGTTCCTAATACTTTCCTATAACTGTGTTGACTAATACTTCACTCACATCTCACCTCGCTTTGTTTACTTCCCAATTATTTGTCATATATTTCGTTTATCTCTAACGTAGTCATGTTTCTCATTCTTCACTTGATTCCAACCCATGTCTCATAATCTGGGCTTTTACTCTTTTCCTTTCCGTATTCTTGCAACTGACTTTTCCCTCTCGTCTATCATACCTAATCTTGTATTTGACATTAATCGTCTTCCTTTGTTTATTGTGCGTTGCTCTCGTCTTTTATCCTTGTGTCGAACAGCACACTTTACCCTGACTTCATCTATTGTCTCCTCCACTTTTATGTTGCCATTACTTTTATTTCATCTTCTCCCGTCATCGTCTCCAGTTCCTCGCTTTTGTCAATTTTGTTTAAGTGGTAGTGGTCAGTGTCCTTCGTGATCCCGTTACACTTACATGGTCATATACACATTAATATTATGGTATGACCCTTGACCTGACCTAATGATTCGACGGCCGTTACAGTTTAGTCTGGACTGGCCAGAATAGTTGCACTTACACTACTGCCAGGTAGTGTGGTCTCAGGCTGCCCCTTCACTTCCAGTAATTGACACTGTTTACAGTGGTGTGTTTGATGGGGGAGCCTTGACAGATTTTGATGTACGGTTAATATTAATATTAAATTTTTTCTTAACAGCAATACGGTGGGTAGGAATAATGTTTCCAGTAGATGCAGCTCTACTAGTGGTCAAGAGTAATGCGGCCCATAAAGCTTTACTTTGCTGTGTAATACGATTACTTCTTAGGAAATTGATCTCTTAAGAAGTCCAGTTACAAAAGCTCTTCTGTTCCTAACGCTTCAGTGACATTCATATGCGTATATGTACAAATAATGTTGTGTATACTTCACAACAGCTGTATTTAGAGTTCAGTGTAACTGAAATGTAGTCAGTAAAGTCATCAGCTTGTAGATTAACGCCGTGTCAGGTGTTGCCAGAGCTGGGGATGTCAAGCACTGAGGAGATGCACGATAAGATTGCTAGCACAATGTCCGCCTCGGCTCCGTCCTTAATATTACTTACCCTCACCAAAAGAGACCTGATCTGTGTACTTTGGATTCTGGCAGCTTTCTCCAGCTGCACAGGAGCAACCGCAGCGCATGCAAGGTCAGGACCTTCGTCAGTCCAGTTACTCTGACGACAGAATAGCATTTCACAGCTCTCAAGCTGGTAACTCCCCTGCATTAGTGCAGTATGATTTGCAGGATACCTGCTAGTATTTTCCTTCCGTGCCCCTGTAGTGGCGACAGGTCGAGCATGATGTATGAAGCCTTCCTTCCGACAGTAGCTTGGTAATTCCAGTGCTGTTTGTGCTAAGATTGTCTGACACAGGAGGAAGTCCCCTTTTGGTTCAGATGTACAGTCTGTAGAAAAAAGCCTGGCATCCCGAGACTCTTTTCTCGCTCGGGATCTCTTTCCATGCCTGTCTAAATGAATGAATGATGATCATGATAGAAAAGACCCTTCAGAGAAGCGGGGAAAAGGGAGGGGGAGAGTGGTAAGATGCAGCTAAGAGGAAGTGAATTTTAGAAGGGAAAGAGCCAGGGCTTGACCCAGCATGCATTGGATATTGAAGGGTTGGTACATGACGGGACTAGGCAGAAGAAGGAGTGGGCGAGGAAGGATTTTTTTCTATTTCTTTTAGGTTGGAGGATAGGGTGGAGGGTGAGGGAAGGTGTGGTTCCCCACTGGCTCCTATCACGTTTACCGAACACGCCGTTTCTGCTCTGCTTGGATATGGCGGATAAGATTCACTAAGATGTTATTACATGTCTTGTTAGTATATGGGCCCGGGATCGATCTCAGGTGGTATCTGCAGTAGATTGTTTCGATTGTCTATCCCGAAGAGATTGCTGAAAAGCATCACCCAGGAATTATGGTTGAGTTCGAAGTTCTCTACTTGATTAGTCTTAAGTTGCCTCCAGTAGATGTTTAGTGTTGGCAACTTAGCTCTCACGTGGACATCTGATGTCCTCACGAATTCATGTCACTTTGTTTTGTAGAGCCATCTAAGGGCTTTCTTTTGGATTCTCTGTAATTTCCTTATGTTTGTCTTTGCAGCAAGGTCGAGCGGTGCTGGGGTATAAGTCATGAGTGGCCGAATTAGTATTTTGTAGAAATGCAATTTCGTCTTGAAACTGGCATCTCTAAATCTATACAATTTATCAAGCTCTGCCGCTGTAATAGCCGCTCTAGATTGAATGTGATGGTGCATCCGGAGATGAACGTCATGTTTTAGACCTAGCACAGTGTTGGTACGTGTCATTGGAATGGGAGTGTGTCTGTGGATTTGGGAGTGAAGATAGACATTGGAAAGCCTGTGTCGTTGTCTAACGTTGAAGTATGAAATGTTAGATTTGGTGGGGTTGGTCTTTATTCTCCATTTCAGCTCCCATAACGAAACGAGGTCTATTTCTATTTGGGCTTTTCTGGTGATATGGGTGGTGTTTATAGCCCTAATGAGGTGGACAACGTCGTCTGCGTATTGTAAGGTGATTGAGTCGTTATAAATAGGGTCAGAAAGATTGTTTGTGTCGTCTGGAAGCTGTTCACCTCAACCAACCTCGATGACCTACGTATGTCGGGCTGGTCACCACTCATCGCTCTCGTACAGGGACAGACAAATCGAGGTGGCGATAAATTTGCTTCTATTAGAACTTCATGGGTGAGTAGTGCGCAAACGTAGGTGTATTGCTCCTATATATCGTGTCCATATGTCACCCGGGAGTGAAACTAAAAAAGCCTCGCTCCGTAACCTATGACGGAGTCAATGAACGCCTGACGCACTCTTGAATGAAGTCGAGCTCAGCAGATGTTCTCCAAGGAACCAAGTGTATGGCGCAATTCTCACCACGACTCAAAGCAAAATGACAGGGAAAGGACAGTGAAGGGTCATTAAGGCCTGTGCGACTTAATGAGGGTCTTTACAATCGCAGCTCGGCAGATGACAAAGTTTCTGTCGAGGAAGTTAAGGTCTGAGCGACACCACTTCTCCCAAGCATCAAGCAACTCTTTACCTCCACCAAGAAGACACTCAGTGTTAGTGTAAAAGAAGACGGACTGAGGGAAAACAATCGAATATTGTTAATAAAACATTACCCACAGATGGGGCTCACCTGCATGACTGAGAAACAAGAGGAATAGAGTAGCGATGAGAAAATGAGAAGTGAAGAAAAATGGTTATGCATTTAGTCCTCTGACCCCATCCCTCCCCACAGAACTTATACCATCTCATATTTTTCTTGCGCAAGGTCTTGTGAGAGCTTTCTCCTCTCCAGGTAGACAATGCGTTAGCCTAGGTGGCATACCTCCTTGAGTCCAGGGGCAGTGTGTATGTCTAAACTAGCTCTAATCTTTTGCTCGTCTATTTTGTTTGTCTAAAAAAAAAAAATCCAGGTTTTCTTCTATCCTTAAGAAAGGAGACATCCCTACCCTATTTAGCAATCGCCGTATTGCTCTTACTTTTGCTGTCTCCAAAGTCTTTAAAACTCTCCTAAATTCTCACTTTCTCAAACGCTTAGAATCCCATTACCTCCTCTCAAATCAACAGTATGGATTTCGTGGTGCTGGGTCTACTGGTGATCTTTCCTATGTGACTCATCTCTGGTCCTCCTCTTTCAGGGATTTTGGTGAAACTCCCATGGTATCGCTTGACATCTCCAAGTTATTTCACAGGACGTTACATAAGTCTGTGCTTACCAATTCTATTCCTATGGTTTTCCTCTTCACTGTGTTCCCTAATGCAGTTATCTCTCTAGTCTTTCTATTGCAGTAGTCGCAGATTGAGCGACTTTCCCCTCTTATCCTACCTACTGTGGTGTTCTTCAGGGTTCTATCTTATCGTCTACTCTCCATTTTGTTTCTATAAATTATCTATCTTCTAACCCTAAACCTATTCACCTATATACTGATGATTCCACTTAATACACTAAGCTCACTTTCCAACCTGCTTTTAAAATTCGTCTCTCTCTCATACCGAACATATTTCCCCTCGTAATTCGGACCTGTTCAGCATCTCAGAAAGGAAATATAGTATCTTATTTCAATTTAAAAGTGCTAAAAACGCAAATTCTCCCCATGCCTGTCTAAGTCACTCTTTTCGTCTGTTCAATTCCAAAACACTATTCAATCCTGTGATAACAACAACATTGTCGGCAAAACCATTATCCTCAGCTCTGTCCTGGAAACCTTACATACCCAGCGTCACAAAGTCTGCCTTCTGGAAGCTGGGGACGTTGTGCAGCGACTGTAATTTCTTGAGAGCAATTACTGTGCTTCGCATTCACAGGGGTTTTATTCACCCAGAGATGGAATACTGCTCACATATCTAGGGTTGCTGGGTGATCTTTATTATTCCTTTGATTGTCTTTATCACCTCATCAGTTGACTTTTTTACCCCTTTGTTTGTCTCTATTACCTCTTTGGTTACCTTTATTGCCTCCTTGGTTATCTTTCTTAACTCTTGGTTGTCTCTATTTCCTTCTTGGTAGCCATTACTACAACTTTAGTTACTTTTAGTTCCCCTTGGCGGTCTTTATTACCTCTTTGGTAACCTTTATTATCTCCTTGGTTACTTTATTACCACCTCGTATGTCTTTATTACCATCTTGGTTGTCTTTACTACCTTCTTGGTGATCTTTATTACCCTTTTGGTTGTCTTTATTACCTCCTTAGGAGACTTTATTACCTCCTTTTTGGTTTTATTACTTCTTGGTTTGCTTTATTACCTCCCTTGCTCGTCTTCACTGCCTCGTTTTGGAAGCCTATATCCGGTCCTTAGATGTCTTTATTACCTCCCTTGCTAGTTTTTATTACCACCTTGGTTGCTTTCATTACCTCCTTGGTTGTATTTATTACCTCCTTGGTCGCCTTTATTACTCTCTTGCTTGTCGTTATTATTTCCTTGGATTCCACCTTTATTACCTACAAAGGCTGTCTTTATTACCCAGTTGGTTGTTTTCGGTCCTTATATATAGAATGGCTTCTGTACCAGACACTTAAAGCATGGAATATCTGATATCAAACATGCCTGCAGATCTGTGAGTCAATACTCGATTAACATACAGAGGACCTCTCCGTCGTCATCTAGTAGAGCAGAACAGATTCGTACTACTTACCGACTACCAAGTCGAAGGGCATGGAGTGGACCCCGTGTAGTACCCAGAAACAAGAAGCGGCCTTAAGTAATGTCCAGGAGCACGGAGCCGCCCCTACTTAATATTCAGTAGCACGAAATGGCCCTAAGTAATGTCTAGAAGCACGGAGCGGCCGTGCGTAATGTTCAGGAGCACGGAGCAGCCGCACGTAATATCCAAGAGCACGGAGGGGTCGTATGTAATATCCCGGAGCACGGAGAGGCCGTGCGTAATGTCCAAAAGCACGGAGCAGCCGTACGTAATATCTAGGAGCACGGAGTGACCTAACTTAATGTCCAGGAGCATGGAGCGTCCCCTATGTACTATCCAGGAGCACGGAGAGGCTGCACGTAATATCCAGAAGCATGGAACGGTCGTATGTAATATCCAGGAGCACGGAGCGGCCGTACGTAATATCAAATAGCATGGAGCGGGAGTGCGTAATGTCCACGAGCACGGAACGGGCGTGCGTAATGTCCAGGAGCACGGAACGGGCGTGCGTAATGTCCAGGAGCACGAAGCGGGCGGACGTAATTACTTACGAACCGGAACTCCTTATAAAGTTAAGTGAGGAATGCCAGATATCCCTAAAGTGTTTATAAGTATTGGTACAGGACAACACAGTTCTCATTTACATCAGTATGGACACTGAGCTGACGTCATAGGTCTGCATTAAGGAGAATGGATCTCCCAGACACACAGGTCATCCCATAGGGAAAGTTGAGGAACACTTGCTGGCTCTCACACACCGAGACGCTGCAGCAGGGCGCGTACCAATACGAACGATATGCGGGCAGGACTGACGACACCGACTTCACAAAATTTCGTCGGACCTCCTGAGCCGGTCGTGCTCCCGTGTCGTACCGCTCATCTCGCTGCCTTCCTGCCTTCGCTGCCGGCCATACGATACCAAACGCTACCGAGTGAACTGAGTCACGGAATAAATGAACACTTTTATAATCATTTGATTTCGTTTAAAAAAGATTCAGACGTTTAAGACGGGGATCGAGACATTTATCCAAGTGTTTATGACGGTCGGAAATTCGTGTCGGGTGTTTATTCTTCTTTTATTTTTCCAGATAATTAAGGCAGGGAAAAGAAAGGACCTTATCTCTGCCAAGACCATCCAGGGTGGAGCCTAGACAATTATTGTGGTGTAGTGAAATCCCCAGCGTAGATGATTTCAGCACGTGGATTCTAAGAGAGCAACGTGATAGCAATTCAGACAGCTGAAGAGTTTTACATCGCTGGAAGAACTGGTAGGGAAGTATGAGAAACATGTAAGCAAAGTCATAGACATCAATGTAAGGAGCCTCAAGATCCACGAGATGAGCAACGAGTTTTTTAGTATTACCATTGCAACAGACACAAACAACACACTTGACACGGAAGCCATGATAGAGTCTAAAGTTAGAGACGTGAGAGTGTTCAGGACAAGAAGAAACCTTAGACGTTTTGGCTTCAGACAGATGAAGAAGAAGAGCAACGAGGGAAGAAGTTGTCAGTTAGTGTTCTACAGAAAGAAGGTTGGAATTGAGAATGCTGATGTTGCAGAAATTAACAGAAAAAGAGCAAGGCCTTGGTAACTGTGTCTCAAAAAGTTGGAGAAGGTCTCAGTCGCTTGGTATCAATCTAGAGAGCTCTAGGAACCGTTCAGCCCTCCTCGACCCACGCGAAAGGTGTGGCAAGAAGGAGAGACACCTACCCAGTTAAGGGAGGACCACAGTAGAGACTTCAGAATCTTGGCCCATTGTGGAGCATATTGGATCGGGTTGATATCGTGACTGTTGAGACTTAAGGTATTTCAATTTTGCCTCTTGTTGAATTATCATATACTTTCATTTGCTGGCTTCTATGTTCACACAGTTCACTACTCTTTATTACGGTATACATAGCATAGCAATTGCATTGTGTTAGAGACGCACTTAAAAGCTTTAGCAGTTCAGCACCACCATTTACAAGCTTTAGTTGTTCACTATCTCCATTTATCAGCTTTAAGAGTTCTGCATCACTAGTTACCAGATTTAGCAGTTCCACATCACCATCACAAGCTTTTAGCAATTTGACCTAATTCGCTACAAGTCTTATCAGTTAAGCATAACAAACCTGCCACAATTTCAAAAGTAGCCATAACACAGCCAACCTTCCAGGGTTTCAAGAGTAGCCATGACGCTGTCAACCTTCCAGGGTTTCAAGAGTAGCCATGACACAGCCAACCTTCCAGGGTCTCAAGAGCTGTCATGACGCTGCCAACCTTCCAGAGTTTCGAGAGTAGCCATGACACAGCCAACCTTCCAGGGTTTTAAGAGCTGTCATGAAACTGCCACCTTCCAGGGTTTCTGGAATAACCATAACTAAGCCAACTTTCCAGGGCTTCAAGAGTAACTATGACAACCAACCACCTAATTCTCTGAGAGACCTTGCTGGAGTTGGAGCCCCAAAGACTCAGTCCTGGAGTTCATTATCTAAGGATTAAGCAGAATATAGTTTCCTGACACAATGAAAGACATTAATCTTTTTTGGCAGCCTAAGAAAAAAATAGGAACCGTCTTTTTCCAGATGCCTGTTGAAATCTATCAACATAACGGCTGGAAAAAAAATTATTTACTTTCTTTTAAAGTTACTTCCACGCATATTATGTGCCCCTTCATTGGCTCTATAGCCTAAGAGCTAACATGTTCCACTTCAACGCAAGTGGCGGCGATTCGAATCCTACTAAGAATAAATTCCAGGCTCTTGTTTTCAGCGTTCCCCCGCTACCTTCTAACCAACACTGACATATGGAAGGAACGAGGTGCTAAAACCAGGTCATGTAAAGGCAAATCCTACATGAAAAAGAGATCGACAATTTGTATCATTTCTCCCAAATGAAATGACACATTACTGTAACGTATATGCAATAGCAAAATAATTTTAGCAAAAAGAGGAAGAAACTTTTGGCTAGATATCACTCGGTGTTCGTATGTCTCGGAAAAAAGTGAGAGAAAAAAATACAGTAAAATGCCAGCCTCTGTAAAAGTGCATGACGTTCAAGAGAAGAACACACGTGATGGTCGTTTATTCAGCTCTTAAGAGTGAGGCCACCGTCTCTCTTTACAGAGAAAGAGAATGGGAAGAAAAAAGAGGTTAATTGGATGACGATTATTCTGAAGCACAACACCACAATGCCGGCGGAAGGGCCAACAACCGCTCTGGACGCCGCTCTATCAAGGGTGCATTTTCTCTCTCATTTTTCCTTCCTATATTTCGGAGGTTCCACATGCGGACGAGCTCCTCATGGAGACCAGACGGTAGATTGAAGGATTAAGAAAGTGTAAAGCGATAAAGGGACAAGCAGAGACGAAGAACAGTCTCAGCAGAGACGAGAGTTTTTGAAGAAAAGAAAAACGTGCCTTTATGTTATGGTCACAGGGTGAGGTTGTAACTGTTGGGAGGAACGTGAGAAGGTAAAGAGTTCCAGGCTATGTTCTGCCTCGTTCTTCAGCGGGTGGATGGGCAACCAGTAGCTGGACCACTGGAAGCTGAGGATGATCAGTACTTAGACCACTGTGTTGCTGAAGGACGACCATTAACTGAATCACTGGGTGCGGAGGACGACCATTAAGTGGACCACTGGATACTGAGGACGTCAAGTACCTGGACCACTGGATACTAAGGACGACAAGTAAATGGACCGCTGGATACTGAGGACATTCAATAACTGGAGGTCCAGTAACTGGACCACTGGATGCTGAGGATGACCAGTGACTGGACCACAAATGGCTGCGTTTTACTCACGGGTTCCCAAAGCCTCTAAGTCCCAAAGAGCCCAGTTTGTTGTCTGTCCTCTATGAGAGGGTTAAAATGTAGAGCATAGGGCTTGCATCACGCATCAGTATCCTTTACTCACATATCTCCTTCAGCAGGAACCTACAACACTGACAAGACGAAAACACTTTGTAATGACTTGTGAACAGTCCTCCAAAGCCAGTCTTTAACTCCATTCCACCATATATGCAACCATCTAAAACTACAGGTCCTAGGCATGGACAATTTACACTTTCTCGTCTTTGTTTCGGACACCACCCATCTTTCTAGCGACACATGTCCAAGATGAAGCTTCTACACTAAAGATACTGAAAGCGTACTCCTACATATCCTGTGTTCACCCTATGATAACAAGGCACAACATTACCTTTCAACACACACGGAACATATATAAAACGCAATATGCGCTGAAACGCAAACACGAGCGAGTAGAAAGAATCAGTCAACCAGTGAGTTAAAGATATGAACAATCATTCTGCCTCAGAGTCAGTCGTCAGATGGTCAAACCAGATGCATTCGCTTCGGGAAAAAAAAAATAATCTTCCTTTCCTAACATTTTGGTGGCAATGCCCTTCACTCCTCCATATATTACCTATCTCAGGACAATTTGGTTCAACAGTTTCTTGCTGCGTTTCAGAGGTATTCAATTATCTTACCGAACTCTCACGGAATATGGCAGTGTATCTCTGTAATATGGCAGGGCGTCTTTGTGATATGATAGGGCGTCCCTGTGATATGGTAGCCCGTCCCTGTGATACGATAGGGCGTCCCTGTGATATGGTAGCCCGTCCCTGTGATATGGTAGCCCGTCCCTGTGATACGATAGGGCGTCCCTGTGATATGGTAGGGCGTCCTGTGATATGGTAGCCCGTTCCTGTGATATGGTAGCCCGTCCCTGTTATATCGTAGGGCGCCGCGTCCCTGTGATATGGCTTGACGTCCCTGTGACTGTATTAACCTCCCCTCCATCCCTTCACCGCCCTCTTTGGCAGACTTCCCTTCCAGAGGGTTTTTAGTAAAAGTGCTGTGCATTTTTCTCCAGTGTGGTCTTTTGTCCTAACTTACCCCGTCCTGTGATCCTCCGGCAAGAGCTGCCACTTCACTCGCACAGGTTATATACATTCCAGAATTTTTTTTTTTCCTTTCGTACAGCTTTTCCCTCATATACACGCTCTCTCTCTCTCTCTCTCTGCACAACAGCAGCCGCCCATGGGGATGTTCTGCCGCCCTCAGGAGCACCCAGCGTAGAAGTGGTGCCCCCATGGGCCATAGTCCCGGTGTCTTACTCTATGTCTCATTAGCGTTAAGCAGCTGGGTCAGTCTTAACATCCGCCTAACGTCCATCAGACACATAGCCTCCTCATTTCCGCTTCCCACATTCAACCTGTTTTTATATTTCTTTTACTTCCTTTGCCTCGACATACAACTATTTTTCAAACAAGCTACAGACTGTACTTTTTTGAAAAGTACATTTCTCACCTTTTCATTAAATTATAGATTTTCCCTTTACCTTTCTCCTCTCCTGTTGAGGGCTGGCCCGAGTGGAGGCTTTAGCCCGTGACTGGTGCTTTGACATGGAATTACACACACACACACACACACATTAACACACACTCACAAGGACCAACACACAAATACACTTCCAAAGCATACATCGGCCATCCCCGAGGGGAAAATGAACACCTGGGTTGGGCGTGGGCTGACTGCTGCGCACAGGATTGGGCCCGACCCCGACTGGGCCCCTGGTGACTCATGGTCAGTAACGCTATCCACTAACTGTGTGTGTGTGTGTGTGTGTATGTGTGTGTGTATGTCATCACAAGGTGTTTTGCTAGATAATTACTTTTACTTCTGCCATCTTGCAGTCTTATTCATTACCTGTCACAACCGCACACGCTGGGGCAAATTCTTTATTACACGCATATTCTTGAAACTTACAGGCTACTTACCAGTTACTGAAGAATCATTCCTTCAGGGTGTGGGATTCCTGCGGCTGCTACTGCACATGTATAAAGGGCACCCCGCACCAACTGCAGTAATCATGAGATCTTGAGGCTCACCCAACACCACCCTTCCTGTCCAGGAGGAGCACTTGTTTTGATATAGTGCCGAACTGGGAGATACGGAAAACATATCGTACGCCTCCCTTTCTTAACCGTTACGAATTTCCAGGAAATTACCCTTCCAGAGACAAATGTTCAAGCGAGAATTTACTCTGTGAGGCTCTCGTGTTGAGGTGTATCTCAACAGAGATGGCGATGCTTTCTCTTGTAAGAATACCTCAGTGTGATCATGGTGGGGATGTAGCTAACTTGTTTTCTGTAAGTTGAGCCTGGATATAGAGCGAGTGGAAGATGGTTGGTTCCCTTGTAAATGATTACCCCGGACGTGAGGCTGGTGTTGGTAAATACTGTGGACATGAGGCCGGTGTTAAGCAGAGATGAGGACATGAAGAAGGTGGAGGTCTGTTGTCTTGTAACAGATGGTCACTGTGGATTTGGAACTGGTGCAACAAGACAGTCCTGGAGACCTTTAACCTGAAATGGAAGCAATGCGATTTGGTGGAGAGGTTCCCTTACCCGAGAACCTAGACGAGACTGTCGTCTGGTAACGCCTCACACGTGTCAATGACAGTATAGCGGGTGCTGTTGAAACATTTCACCAGGACCAGTGGTGGTGCAGACACAGTGTTGCGGTGGAACACTTCACCTTGACCAGTGATGGTTCAGCGAGAGAGAGTTTGTGGTTGAACACTTCACCTGGACACCTGCTCAATAAATCGATGTCTTCTTGCCCATGGGAGTTACCGCCTTTATAAAACACTCTTGCCTTGTTTGCTTGTGTTCCAGTCCACCCCCACCAGCACCCCCTGCTAGGAGCGATTATGTTATCGTTATATGTAATGACTATCGTGTAGTTTACTCTTACCTGTTTTACATTCTTTAATCTTTCATCATTCATACCTACAGGAGAGGGAAGAGATCTGCTTCCTTTGGGTATATTCTGTCCTTGTGAACATATCTCTTTCTTTAACATATGGAGCTGAAATTTACTAAAACTTTCGTCGATGAAGTTCAGAGAGAAACACTATCAAATGAGAGCGTTGAATAAATCGTGTAAAATGGATAGAGGAAAAAATTCCCAGCAGAAATGCTACAGCAAAGTCGCAGCCTATGTCACAAATAAACCCATGTTCGAATCCTTGAATCGAGGAGCTAACTTTAATTTTTTGTACAGTTACAGCTAGAGTGGATATTATATAAAGAAAAAACGTTGAGATTATTGAAAAATATAACCTGAAAGTGAATGTGAAGTAATATACGATATTCTTAGTTTTTCCTCAAGTGTTGCGATAAAGCACCTCGAGTCTAGAGCTCCTTCCCCTTACGTAGGAATAGACAAACATACACACTCTCTCACACACACACACATACACCCACATCCGATGACTGGTAAAGTATTCTGACGTTGTGCAAACACTGAATATTCGGTTCACATATTGGCTGTGGCGTGTGGGGGAATGTTTTGAGGCCACCCTCCTCCCACAGGCACGCTGGTACTCAAGCATTCACCAGCTTATTCAGTCAATACATTCAAGATGACCTGAAGAAGGCTTTCGTATTATTCTGAATAATCTATAACTTCTCGAAGAGATTTTGGAAACAAAACAAAATACTTTTTTGGCAGATTGTGAGACTTCGTATATATATTTGGAGACAATTTCTTTATGATAATATTAGGGTTTGCTACCGGTATGAAGTACAAACATTTAACACTGCTATTTCCCGTTATCTTAATACATTGGTTATCTTAGTCATTTTGATCATCTCGATTACCTTGACCTTTCATTCTGATGACAGTGAACTCCCTGAACCATGAATCACATCTCACTGTTGGGCAAGTTAAAGAAACCATCACTACCACCTCAAAGTAATTCATCAGTGCATCTGAAGTAATTATGAATATGATTACAGAGAGTGTATTACATGCCTACACATATAAAAGAGTGTATCATGTGTTTCCACTTACACAAGAGTTTATTCTATGTTTCAACTTACACAAAGACAAGAGTTTATTAGAACAGAGTTTAGTAGATGTAGGTGTCATCTGTGGGTGGCGCCCACAGCTACTGCTATTCTTTAGTAGTGGGTGGCAGGCAACCGCCAACCAGGGAGGTACTACCGACTGGGTTTATGGTGTGGTAACGACTGAGAAGCAGCGAGCATTTACGATTTTTTGAGATCTTGAAAGATCTGTCTTTTGAAAGGTGCTGGGTCATAGTTATTGGGAAAGACATAAGAGGGTAGAGAGTTCCAAAGCTTCGACGTGTAAGGAAAGAAGCAGTCATCAAAACGGCACACCCCTGAGTTGCCGATGGCCACACAATAATCATGTGTGGCAGCAGCTTGCCGAGTATTTCATGGTCTAGCTTGTGGTGGGGGCACACAAGCAGCTAGCTCTCGGGAACAAAAGCCAAAGTAATACATATAGAAGAGGGAAAGTGAAACAACATTGCGGCGTAGGGCAAAGGGATCAAGTTGGAAGTTAGCCTGGGACGGTTTATAAGTCGAACCGCTTTCGACTCAACTTTGTCAAGTAAGGAAACAGAGCTAGAACCACCCCAAATGTGACAGCAGTACTCCATACAAGGACGTATCAATCCCTTGCGTAAATGGAGCAACTGTTCAGAAGAGAAAAAGTTACATCTAAACAGGACACCCAGGTTCTTTGGGGCAGATTTAACTATTCCCAAACACTTTTCATTCAGCTTTAGGCAAATTTCGGTCTTGTTAGTAATGTAGAGATATCATTATTGAAGCCTCAAATATCTTCACATTTTTTTTAATTCTCATCCAGGACGACATTGAAATTGATGACATCCAACTTAGCTAACGACGCTCCTTCACACAGGTTCTCTGTCTTGTACTTAGCGTATTTTTCCTCCCGTTCAGATTTATAAATGAAACTCATTTCGGTGGCTTTATTGGATGTCCTGCCGATACATCTTGGTTCTTTGAAGTTTGCTGCCATGTCTAAGTGCTCTGTGGTGTTTCAGTGCTATGATATTGCCTCTGGCGTTTGCGTTTCTCTTCCTGTAGTCACCGCGCAAGAGGCAATCAGACCAGGCGTAGAGTTAGAGACGACGAACAACGGTATTAACGTATTACAATTTGTTAACAAGCAACGGGGATAACGTACGTAATGGTATGATTTATAACCTCTTGTTATGGGAGTCATTTGTGGGTCGTTTTAAGCTCCAACAAGAACTGGTTTCGGAGCTCGATGGCATTCTCTTAGAATCATGTCAGTCCAGCACTGCTTTACGTCTCTGTTAGCAAGCCCTTTTATCGTCGCTTTTCAAAACGCTCGGCATATAACGCAAACTTATTTCAACAAGATAAAATTCTAGATTTAAGTTATCCTTGTTGATGCAGGCTTACGGTTCTCATGCCCTGGATTGTCTATTCCCCATTAAACTCTCTTCTCAGAACTTTAATATCATGATGGAAGACAGCGTGCGGCAACTGCTGGCCTAATGTCCTTAAAGGAACGCGCATGGGATCCTGGGCAGGAGTGGGACCCTTGGCAGGGGGTGGGGGTGCTTGGCAAGCGGGAGGGGCCCCTGGGCAGGAGAGGAGCCCTTGGGTCTTCTGATCCAATATTCAACCCTCGGATTCTTTCTCACCTTTCCCCCTACTTTATTACCTAAATCCATTTCCTCCTCCTCAGCGTCCATGTCATTCATATCCGGGCCTTACATACAAAAGGCTCCTGCTGCTGGGTAATATAATATATTCATTACGTGAATATTCCCATCGTTTGTTTCAAGATCCCCTTCTACTTGTACGGTTTTCTTTTTTGATGAGTTTGACGTTGCATACTAAACACTGCATATCTTGCATCCTCGACAAAAGATAATGTAAAGGAGTCAGGTGAGTTGACAGCCTTTAGTGATCATATGTTGTCTTTTGTCTCTCGGTGCAGATAAAACACAAACACATACACACACACACACACACACACACACACACAAAACAAATGGTCCGGCGCATCGTGTTGATACAGCTGGCCTAATCGATGCCCGTAATTTATATGCTAGAAGGACTGGACTCGTACCTATATATGTTTGAGGAAAGTGGCAAGGTCATGATGGATGTGAATAAGAGTGTTAAAGATTGCATTAACTTATGAGGAGACCTGAAGAAACCCCCGAAGTTGATCTGATTATGGAACACTTTGGTGGTCCTTCGTGGTGTGAGACTAAAGGGTTGACAAGATTAATGACGCTTTCAGGTAGTGATTGAGGAAGGGTTGGAGATTAACAAGAATAATAGGGATTGTAAGGTTGAGGGTAAGTCATGGTTCATGGAGGTGGCAGTGATAAGGGGTTTTTATTGGGGTAGCGACAGAGATGACATGTACAGTAAGAGGCTGCGTGGAATAGTGGTAGGGATAACAATGGTAATGGAAAGGAGAGTGGGGAGTAATAGGAATGACAAAGATTATAAGGTAATGGACTGGAGGTTGTGGTCACTAATATGGGTCTGAAGAATGTCTGCCTGGCGAACCTGAAGCAGAAGTGGACACATACCTTATGATAGACGCTACTGGAGTGGCGAGAGGCAGCGGATCCATTAAAGATTAGGAGAGCCAGTCGTATGCCGAATGAATTCTGAGAAAGTTTTTGAGCATTGCATCCTTTTAGGTTCGTAAAGCAGCAGACTGTCGTGATGATACGTCTAAGACACAAATCAGCCAGTCTGAGAGAGGACAGTGACTCCAGATATGGAAAGAATCTTGCAAAGAAAACGAGGTCGTCAAAGGCCTTTCCATGAATGAAACTGATGAAATAACTCGATGTGACGAAAGCAAAAATATTTTGCTCGCATTTCTGTTTGAAGTGCCGTCCCAGTGCATCGGCATCGTAAGCAAGTCAGGGAGGTTTTCACGGGAGGTACAAAAGATTGGCAATTATCCACAGTAGAGACACCATGATCGGAATTTCAGCTCCTGTGATCGAACTGGAACGATGGTCGACGTGCTGCCCATGGACTGAACCAAGGCGTGTGGAGCGGCCGAGGAGAAGCCATGGAAAGGTCTGTGGGGCCTGATTGTGGTTTCGGTGTATTGCACATGACAGCTAAAGAATGGCTGTAAGCGAATGCGAGCTTTCTTCGTCTGTTCCTAGCGCTACCTCGCTACCGCGGGAAGAGCCAGACAAGTATGAAAAAAGAAAAATATATACATACATATATATATATATATAGATAGATAGATGGATAGATAGATAGATAGATAGATAGACTGAAAAGAATTCAAAATCAGTAAATTGAAAATGTCAGTTAACCGGGGTACACACTATATCCTGGAAATAGGAACTAGGTATTTTTGCTGCGTGTGAACCGAAGTGAAATGTTGATATGAGGCTTGGATAGAACGGAGAGGCGAGTTAACGTGAGTTTTAGTGATCATGCAAATGATGGCTTGGGATGCATGATGAATATTGCGTGTTTTGAAGGGATGATGAATCTTACACGCTCTTAACGGACTGAACCTCTAAATCATTAGTTTACAGGTTACAAGTTAGGTGAATAAATAGACGTCGTGGGTGGACCTCCCTCATGTTGCGGCAGAGAGAGTGAGGAAAGTAGGGCACAGTAAACTTAATAACGCAAGGGATGTATATACAAAAAGACCTGAGGTGCAAAAGGGAACGACTGACTATCTGGTTTTAGGTAAGACGGGGTGTGAGGGATGGGTGGTATGCATGTGACATAGGGTCTGTGAGAGGTTATGCGACGGACCATATGATAGCGATATTTAGGACATTATTTGCTCCAAGATGATCTAAAATCATGACCCTCTCAAGTTATTCATATGGTCACCGCTAACCATCGCGCCAAAGGAGCCGGTATTTGGATGATTCGGCAATCCAGTAAATGATGCGTTTTGTCTCAACTAGAAAAATTCTTAACTTTTACTTCATGATAAAGCAATAATAAAACCATCCCCCGCCATAACAGCTAGGGGGGCTGCAGACACCAGGCTCTATTTAACCAGGTAACCAGGAGCTCCTCATAACAAAAATAAATCCCCAGTATGAAAAATAAAAGACAATTTCCATGAAATACAGATATTTTCAACCAGACATTGTTTTCCAATAACATTGATGCGTATGATAATTGGTCAGATTTTTTTGATCTTTTGGAAAAATATTATTATATTTTTGCTAATACCTTTGACGTAGACTAAACAGGAATATTTTTGTATTCCTTCTATAAACTTTTGCTTCAGGGAAGAATTTTTATGTAGGATATCTAATTACGCTGACAGGGGCCAGGTGGCGCTTGGGGATAGGATCAGATGCCACCTTGGCCAGGCAGGTGGTGCTGGGTGAGAGGATCGGATACTAGGTGGGCCAGGCAGGTGACGCTAAATGAGAGGATCAGATGCCACCTGGGTTAGGCAGATGGCGCTGTGAGATAGGATCTGATGCCGCCTTGGCCAGGCAGGAAGTGCTGGGTGAGAGGATCGGATGCTACCTGGGCCAGGCACACCAACAGAGTCCCGTGGCCCCTTCGCGATGGGAGAGAAACCCCGCAGTCACAAATTTAGGCTCGAACAATGTGCCAGGAAAGAATCCCTCATGGAAGATAACGACCACTGAAAAGTTCGTAACTCTAAGGGTACATCATCGCCGTCTCCAGATAAGGTTGAAGTCCTTAACTCACGAGAGGTTGATCCCCTACATGCGAAAGACTCCTCTCTGGTGCTGCAACCTCCTCAACTTCATGCTGGTCTTGATGTACGATCTAGGTCGTCAAAAACAGCGTCCGTGTGACAGTTAAGTGATGAACTGCGTGATTCGCATGCGAGTACGTGTGGACTATTCCGAAGTTCAGAGAGATTCATCGTGGAAACTACCTTCTGAAGGAGTCAGGCGTTTACCAGGGTGCATTGTATACTTCGTTAGTTAATCATTTGTCATTTGGAGCTTACAAATATGTTGGCCCTTAAGCCCGTCGCAATCGTCTGGGGATTTGCACTCCAGACGAACACCGATAACAGCATCCAGTCAGGCAAGGAAGCTTGGTCGACTCCTTAGGTCAAAGAGTTATCGTCGAGGAAGAAGTCAGAATCACCTGTAGTAAGTGTTTGGTAACATCAAGATGGTTTCTCCCCAGTTGCACCACATTTCCAGCTAGGTAGACATGGTGTTTGGAGCAGACTCTACACTTCGCAATGGTACAAGGCTGAAATTCAGCATTAGAATGGAGACGTAAACATTAGGAATCATAAACCACTTACAAAGTGACAGCGGACCACGAGACAAGTCATGGGATCTTATTGACTTTGGAGACGAAGTTTGGACACCTTATCTGGGTTGGCCACAGCTTCAGGCGCACAAGTGAGGCGGGGTAATGCAGACTACGTTGCCTCAAAGCTAAATGACGCAAGAGCAGCTTTTGCAAGTTACTATTGATCATACCCTTCAGTATGTAACGAAGATAAACGAAATAACGAAATAACTACTTTGTGTGTCAGTCTAACACTCTTTCATGATGGATTTATTATAGGCAATTGAAAATAAAGCCCACCCTGGCACTCCTGCCGTTTAATGTCCTGGTTCATTAATCAGTTAAAGGAAAAGATAATTGGAGCCTTCAGTCAATATATGTCAACGGGTGGTTGGAATTTTACGATCCTGATGACAGTGCCCATTGCCTGGAATAATACCTTCGATGATAAGCCCTTTGATACACATCCCCATTCTCCACTTTACCGTCTCGTTCCTTTTATCCTTCATCTCATAAGTACGATATCCTTGATGCTGTCATAACCAATCACTCAGTTTTACATTCGAGGGACTTGCTATGTCTTGCCCAACATTGGAAGATATCCAAAGATGTCACAAGGGGGTTGCATGTATACCACATGGTTCTAGTGCACGCCTTTCACCCTCCTGCATATTAGTGATGATGGTGATAATGATAATAATATTATTGTTACGAAAATTTTATTCTAAAGAGAAAATCAAGATGGATGTCTCGGGGCTGCCATACCTGCCATTCACGAGCCAAGTCCAAGACGGACGTAATCCAGCGTTTCAGAACCCTCAGAAAATCCTTTTTATGCAGTCCGACGCTTACCCCCAACTCTAAGAAAAACGTTTTATACATTTCGAAAGGAATTCCAATGAAAGATAAAAAACGCTCTATCTGACATTTCAACGTTTCACATACATGGACAGATTCCAAAAACAATGTTTATAAGGATTCAGCGACCAGTCCCGAGGTGAGGATGAACAGCTGCGTTGTCTTTGAGTCGATAGCTGTGTCTAGGATTCGATCCTAGCCCCAAGTGATTTATAGTCAACAATGGTAGCCACTACCACTACGATCGTTCCTAAGAACCATTAAGTCTGAATTGCTTTGCGTAGAATTTGACCTTAAGCAGATGAACCTGAGTTTGAAGCATCTAAACGTTCAACTTTCATGACCAGAATTCTGGACCTGATGGGCAACTCCAGTCTGTTGAGTGGGCAAGCCCATCAGTGGTGAGTTCTGGACGGCTCTCTAGTCCACCCTAGTGCTAGACCCGAGGCACACCCCTTCCTCCCTCACTCCGCCACACCTTGAGTTCCGGTCGTAAGACAATAGCATAAGAGCACTTACCACTCACACCTAAAGTGTTTCACTCTTTCCCAAAAGCTTTAACTTTCCTCCAGTATTTCATTTTTCTTCGATATTTTAAGGTCATGTGTCTGAGGGGAGTCCCACAGTTACCTGGCATTTCCATACGAAACGCCTCGATCAATCTTGACTTGTCGTGGGCGTAAGAGTAATGGCAACGCACATGCAGCGGGAGGTCTCGGGCGCTAGCGTTGCCTCACGTGAGGGAGAGTTGGCAAGTCGTCTGTTGAATCAGGACATTTCTGGAGATCAGCAGCAACACTGTTGACTCGGCCCGCATACCACATTTGCTCTCAACCTGCTGTCTCTGAAGCCTGTTGTGTGACTCTAGCTGGCTTTGTCATCATGGCTTTTTGTTCAGTTTGAGTAGCGTATGAACTCCACTTGGAGATATCGATGTGCAAGGAAAACCATGCGACTACCGACTGCTAGCAGAAAATTGGTGGATTCGGGCGGATCAAGGCGGATTTAAACCGGAATCCGCACCGCGTGGTATTATTTTGAGCCAGAATCAGGCGATAGCTTCTGCTTCCACCTAGATAACCATACTAAGCAGGTCTCTGAAACCCTCTCATGAATGGCAGCCCCAACCAAGACCCAGTAAGGAGTAGCAATATGGCGGCGTGAGGATAGACAAAGTGTGTGTGTATTGTGTATACTTTGTAAACAAAGGGATTCGCATCCTTGGAGAAGTGAAAATATAAACGTTCGACAGACAATTAGGATCTTCCAACCCGCCTCAGTCCCTGCTGCAGCTGAGTGCAATAGATGTAATGAACGATCTGATCCGACTCTCTGAGTGTCCGACCACTTGGCCTGGATTATATATGCATACAAGATTCCATGTCTGGAACAGAAGAGCTTCGCAGTGCCTTTCACCACCAGATCAAAGGAGCGGGACGTGTGTGTGTGTGTGTGTGTGTGTGTGTCGCCAGTGATCCTGCAGCGCTAGTGTTGGTCAGGTTTATCAATCACCCTTCGTCCACAGTGGCTCATTGTGGGACGCGACGAATATGATGGGATCAGAACCAGAGGTTAGATGCAACGTTGGCCCAACAACCTCTCTCTCTCTCTCTCTCTCTCTCTCTCTCTCTCTCTCCTTCCTAAGTTACCGCGGACCCAGCTAACACACAGAAGCAGCTCATTCCATGCTGATACTCTGACCCAGTTCATACGCAGCAAACACGCTGACCCAGCTCTGCCAGCTCATACCTAGCTAACACACTGACCTAGGTCATACCCAGCTAACTAGCTGACCTAGGTCATACCCAGCAAACACACTAACCCAGGTCATACCCAGAAAACACATTGACAATTTGAGACAGAGTCCATTTCCCTCCTTTCCTAAGAACAGTCTATCCATTTCCCTCCATGTACTGGAAGAGATTCTATATCCCTCCATGTGTTCGAGTACAGTATACTTCCCTCCTTTCCTTGGAACAGACTCCATTTCCCTCCTTGTCTTAGAAGAGACTCCATATCCCCACATGTCATGGAACAGATTCCATTTCGTTTTCCTGGAATGGAGATCACTCTCCTCCTTGTCACTAAAGTCCAATTTCCTCCATATCCTGGAAAAGAGTCTATATACCTATTTGTTTTCGAAAGGAATTCATATTCCTCTTTGTCTTTGCATAGAATCAATTTCCTTCTTTGCCTTGCAGCTGAGTCTATCATATCCCTCGTTGTCTTTAAACAGAACCCGTTTCCTGCCTTGTCTTGGGACAGAGTCCATTTCCCTGGAGTACAGACCATTTCTCCCTCCCCGTCACTCAAGAGTCTATTGTCCTCCATTTCTATGAACACAGTCCATTTGTCTCTTTGTCTTAGAGCAGAGTCAGTCTCCCTCCTCCTCTTGCAACAGAGTCCGCATTGCTCGTTCTCTTTACAACAGAGACCATTTGCTTCCTTGTCAGTAAAC
The DNA here is from genome assembly GCA_038088735.1 of Panulirus argus. Taxonomy (NCBI): domain Eukaryota; kingdom Metazoa; phylum Arthropoda; class Malacostraca; order Decapoda; family Palinuridae; genus Panulirus; species Panulirus argus. The sequence goes on along the minus strand of JAYMFT010036371.1, from coordinate 25,991 downwards.
AGTCTGTTTTCCCTCATGTATCTGAACACAGTCCACATCCCTATACGTCTTGTAGAAACAGACTCCATTCCCCTCCTTGTCTTAGAAGAGAGACAACATAACGATGACGAAGAACGCCAGACGCATCTGCCAGTAACAGATGTCTAAGATAAGAAACTAAGATGAAGCATCTCTCCGACGTGGGGAAAATTTGTAACGTCTGTACTGCATTTCACCTACTCGTGCTTTGGGTGTGCTCGTGCGAGCATATGCCATGACTATCGCTCATGTATTCTTTGGCAGGAACGTGGATTTTAGTCACATAGCGCAAGAAACAGGTTTTCTGTCCTATATGAACCATTTTGGAAAGTGGAGAAAAGAATGAAACGATTCTGTACTGACTAGAATATAATCTAGTTATTTATTTATTTATTTGTAACAACCAATTGTATACACAGTTCCTGTACTTCAATATTTTCACCATGGTGGGGAACGGTAGTGATAAACAACTGTGTCAATATCGTGGAAAGAATATATCAATAGTTATATGCAAAGGTACCGTCATTGAAATATCTGGAAGTATCTGGAATATATTTGTGTATGAAAGAATCTGGCATTTGTTGAAAACTCAATAGATAACGTCACTGTCCAGTATCACATCTTATGACGTGGTTGGAAGAATTAATTTCCTATCTCTGTATCACAGTCTCTGGCAGCTATCAAGCGCGTGACTCCTTCCCTAGCCACAACAAACCAATTCAGACCCGCGTGGCTTACCGCTGTGGTGTAATTTTTCGTGGATTACTGACTCTGTTGACTGTTTCCCGTTACCTGTTGCTCTGTTTTGCGCACACAGTGCAGGGCGAAGTGTGGCAAGCATCTGGGCGTTTGCATATTTGGGTAAAGACGTGATAAAAGTGTGGATATGGAGAGAGACATCGAGGTACCAATTCTTTGGCCAATCTGCTCGGCTTCAGCGGAGGCCACGCTCGGGGAAGTGTGAATTAGCAGCTGGAAAATTTCGCTAAACCCCGCGCATTTTCGAAAGCCGTTCTAACGGTGATAGTGATGAGCTGTATGTGCCTCCTGTGTGGTTAGATAGCGAGAGCGATGCCTCTAGTGGAACTGGGCAGCCCAACTTTGAACAGAAGATACTGGACAAAATTTAAGTTACTGGACGGCAGCGGGGTACAACTTTTACTCCTGCACTATCGCAGTCTTATACATTCATATCGTTGTCAGTAGAGAGGTTCCCTTACATCCTCATCATCGTCAGTGGAGGAGTATCCTCGTATGTTCCTCATGAACGAACTCTTGGAGGAACAACGGAGCATGTTTGGGGTAAGTGCGAGATTGACATGTAAAGACAGACATCAGTGACAGGAGATTGACATGTAAAGACAGACATCAGTGACAGTCACTCAACGCACCATAGACAAAGAAACTACTAGTATTACATTATTGCATCTGTTACTTATGAAGTAGAAAGTTATGTGATTCGCTTTTGATTATTTTCAGATAAAAAAAAACTGAAAATATTGTATGAATGTGAAACAATAATTGTACATACAGCAGGTAATACGCGATTATCGTTAAACATTCCTTTTTACATTATCTCATACACGTACAAATGATTGCATGGGTTCATTAATTCAGGAAGGTACATCATCTACTTTACAATATACGTAGATAAAAGGCGGTCCTATAAATGTGGAAATAACATAACATCAAAGCAACAAAGATAACTTTTTTACGGGAGCACGCTGAACTTACGTAAGGGGGGTGGTCTGCAGATTGTGAGCGGGTCGGGTGGCAGGAACCACGGGAGAACTTAGAGAAGCACCCTGTGTCATAGACCAACTAGAGGGTTTATAGCGTGAGAAGAACAAGGGAAACAAACGAGAACACCGGTGAAGGGAGCGGATGGGGGAAGTGGTAACAGGTAGTGATGAAGTGTCACTAACACATCAATGTATGCTGATATGTCACTCTTTTTAGAACAGTCTTTTTTCATAACACAACTCCATAATATGTTTGCCACTTCTATCATTTCAATTCGCCTTACTGAATACCCCGTGCCCTCAAACTGTACTCTCAACCGCCACATTACTCACGGTTGCGTTTAATTCACCCATCACTAATAACCAGTTTCTCGCATCAAAACTGCTCACGCACTCGCTCAGCTGCTCCCAAAACAATCGTTTCTCTTCATCTCGCGGCTGGGTGCATAATCGCTAACAATGTACCGGTCTCTTGTACTCCACTTTCATTTTTACCCACCCCGGTATGGAACTCACTTCCTTACACTCTTTTACACACTCCCACGACTCCTGCTTCAGCAGTAGTGCTACCCCTTCCTTAGCTCTTGCATTCACAATAACCGCTCGTTTTATCTCTAAGACATTCCCAAACCATTCTTCTCCCATACCATTGAGCTTTGTTTCATTCGCGCCTAGAGCATCCAGGTTCCTTTCCTTAAACATGCCTCATATCTTTCCTTTCTTCCCATCTTTGGTAACATCCACACACATTCAAACCCCCCAGCCTTAGCCTTCGAGGGGAATTAGCATTCTTCGCTTTGCTCCATCTTCTGTTCCATCTTTTACAAATTGAAATGCAAGAAGGGGAGGATTTCCAACCCCCTACTCCCGCCTATTTTAGTCGCCTCCTATAACAAACGGAATGCGTAGGTTGATTTTTTGCCCTCTATATATAATTACCTCAACTTACCTACCTGCCTCAGGAGTCCCTTCTGTATATATGTATGTGCGTGTGTGTGTGTGTGTGTGTATCTGTGTGTCTGTGTGTGTGTGTGTGTGTCAGTCATAATTATCCCAGGTCCAATTTTTATGAAAGAGTCCTGGTGTTACCCAGGACCTGCCTAAACTCTTCTACAGCCCAAGGTTGCGCCATTTTTCTAACCAGGAAAATGTGGACTCCTTTGAACGAGAATAATTGATTACTCGCCCTCTTAGTCATTCGATATCTTTAAGATAAGACAAGTTCCACCATCGCAGTCTGCTCCTTAGCATTACACGTAGCGTCTTTGACCTACGTTTCCTGAATTACTCCTGGTGGCTGCTGAGAGATGAGAGCGGAGCCGCCTGCTTTGGGGTTCAGGCCAGACCTACAGGGAGGAGGCACTCAGCCCGCCGCCGACAGTTGAGGGTAATGGGTCATGAAGCAACCGGGACGACAGAGCTCGCACACCCAATATAAGCAACTTGATGCTACACACACACAACCTGAGGCCGGCCGCATCCGTGTGACTCTCTCTTGCTAATGTGTGGTGTGGGTCAGGTCAGAGCAAGAGTGCACATGTCTTGGTCTGCCCCGTCATGTAACTTACACTTTAAGCCGTGAATGCATGACGATGTTGGCAGCTGGACAGGAGCTTCGTGGTCGATATACTCAATCGGCTGGCATCACATCTGCATGTCCTTGATGCATGACGTAATTGGTGTCCTCACTTCTCCAATACTGCTGCCTATGTTCCGTATTTCTGTTGGTTGTGGATTGCATTAGTATCGTGGTGTGGCTGTTTACTCGCCTTCGCTGTTGTTGAAAAGTAGATCATTGCCAAGGAGATCTACCTTCAGTAATGTTGACACTGCTGTTTCAGGCAGGCCTTTCAATACTGCTGTTTCAGGTAGGCCTTTGCATACTGCTATTTCAGGTAGGCCTGATGGTACTACTTACTTTTTCAGGTAGACTTTTCTATACTACTTGAGTTAAGCTGTTTGGCACCACTGCTTTCGAGAGGCCCGTTTTCAGGTGTACGTCTGTCAGTATTAGTGCATCAAATAAACTTGCTCACACTACCGCCTCTCGCAAGCCTTTTGCTGTTTCAGGTAATCCTGTTGGTACTCTTGCTTCAGGTGGGCCTGCTGCTTCTACTGCCTCAGGTAGACCTGTAGTTATTACTTCTTGAGAGAGGCACGTTGGTCATACTTCACGTTGGTCTGTTCAAACCACTGCCTCCGTAAAGATGTTGGTGCCTCTACTTAAGATGGGCATGACGTCACCGCTGCTTCATCAGAGGAAGGCCCGTTAACACTCAGCTCTAAGATAGACCTATCTTTACTATTCATTCAGGTAAGCTTGTTGGTCTACTGCTTGAAGTAGTCCTGGTGGTATTGTAGTCTCTTTACCAACTTGAATGACAGTGTTTCATGGATCCAGTACCTTTATGTTTTGTACTTTTATTTTCCCTATAGTTTACAGAGCACAAACTTGATTTCCTGAACACCTGCCCAAGTGTTTCTCAGCCAAGATGGGAGCACAGGTGTTGCCTCCAACCAGCCAGCTGCCTGCCACTCTTACAAATAAGTGACATTACACCGTCAGGCAGATTACAGCTGTTGAACTTGTGGGAAATGGATATGTAAGCAGATTATACGCCATCTATAATATGTTATTTATAATACAGAGATGCATCGCTTGGCGTAAGAACATGCCGTACAGGAAATTGTTTGATGGTACTGTGGCACAGAACGATATTGTTTAGGGAAAGAATATCGTTTTATCGTAAGAAATAAGCAAAAATGATAAGAGTGATGCACTGTCGTACACACAAGTGACGTATTGAGAAATATCGCCATACTGGCGACAAGGACTACAACGGAATAGATAGACCTCTGTTAGTGTATAGATAATCATCCAGTATCTCTATTTTCCAGTTTTGGATAAGAGGGAAAATATGGCAAAGAAACACCACAAAGTGTTCCTCGATCCCGGAGTCAGGCAAATCAGTGTGCGTGGAGGAGCCTCATTGTGTGTTGTGTGTGGGGGAAAGTCTAAAGCAACGAGTCGCTCAAGCAGAGCAAACTCAGGCCATGTCTCAGAGGCAAGCATATCGCTTCTGAGAGCAAACAACGTAGGCCCTTTGAAAGGAAGGAATAGCAAATCAAGCGACGGAGGCTGGATGGTTCGACCAACACACTGATAACATTGGCTCCCTATATCGTCGTCTGGTGGCTTGCATGAGGACAAGGAACTACACACTATGGATGCGGCACCGGTGAAACCAGCAGCTGTCGATATAGTGAGCGCCGTCTCTCGAGAGGTCAACGAAGAAGTTAAAACAGATTCCACTGAAGAATGATACGATTAGTGCCCGGATCTGTACGTACAGAAGTGGACGTCATCAACGTAACTCCAGCCATAGATATGAGTGGACATTTCAGTATACAGCTGGATGAATCTTGTGACGATGGCATACATATACGCCGTCGAGGTCGGAAAGATATGAATGAGGAGTTCTTGGTGTGTCGGCCTTGCCTTCCACTATTTATTGAAGATATATTCAAAATTGTAGATGAATTCATAAAAGAAGGACTGTAGTGGGATGAGGGCTTTAATGGTTGTGATGAATCCCCAGCGATGTAAGGAGCACGTCAGGTTTCAGTGCCAGGGTGAAGGAAGGCAGTCAGCATGTATCAATTGCCCTCTGTCTCCTCCATCAGGAGAATCTTGCCTCTCAGAGAATGTCGTGTGGGCTAGAAGGCTGCGATACAAAAGGTCATTCAAACAGTGACTTTCATCAAAGCAAGATCCCTTATTCCCACACTCTTTTACCCTGATTGCTCCGATCATGAGGAGAGGTGCGGCAATACACGACCAGATTGATATATATTTTGTTGGAGACGAACCATCCCCTGACTTTTAAAGATTTCTGGAATAGAAGCGGATGCTTCAAAGTGGCTTGACCAGCAGGATACCTTCTGAGCACTTCAATGCAAGGCCTTCGTCTGGTTGGGCTCCGAGAAAAGCTTGACAACTTTCAAGGGCAAGTTAAGGCTCTGGAGTCTGCTGGGGGAAAGGTGGAGGAAAGGAAAGGTTGCTTCTTTCACAGTTCCAAGTTTGCTTTTGAAAGGACGAAGCAGTTTCGTTCATCGACGTCCAGTATATCATCAGCGAGCATTTGTCCAAGCTAATCATGGTATTCAATCACCGTTTCCCCGGGAATGTGATTAGATTGCGGCATCCATTCAGAGCCGATGAAGAAGATCAGGTTTCAAGCATCAGTAACCGACAGGAGCAGCTCATCGAGATCCGGAATGGCGAGCCACCACACTACAGCTTCGAAAAGCGAAAGGAATCGGTGAGTGTATCTTGGATTGCCATACAGAAAGGAAAAGACGGTTGTGGGAGGTAGGTGGAGCCCTCGAGGTTCTCCTTCCTGCGAGAGGCAAGATTTTGGCTCTTACCCTCTCGAAGCCAGTGTTCCGATACTCTCAAAGCTAGCGTTCCGGTACTATTGAAGCCGGTGTTCCGTTACTCTTGAAGCATCATGGTCTGCTGTGGTGTGGGCCAGATGAAGCATCATGGTCTGCCGTGGTGTGGGCCAGTCGTGGTTGGTGTCCTCTCCAAATAACCAAGCTTATAATAATCACTGGGGAACAGCGTCGACATAATTCATCTTAACCAACTGAGGCGTAAGTCAGCTGAGGTTGGAAGATGGCCTATAATTCCTGCTGACAGTGAGCATTAAAGGCCAGCTCCGTCAGCGTGCCACGGTTGGTCCCGTTAGCGTGCCGTGGCCGTCTCCGTCAGCGTGCAGCAGCCGGCTCCATCAGTGGGCAGTAGCACATAAAAAGAGTACTTTTTTAAGTATAAGAGTGGTGGGTGAACCGAATGAAATGACTAAAGACATGATCACTACAGAGAGCGTACAGAAATTCAAGAGGTCGTAGGATACAGAAGGTTCAAACGTCTTTCAAACTTCGTCTCTGCCTCGCTTCACTCCTTTCATACGGCCTAACCTTACGTGTTCCTCCCTATCTCTGTCCCTTGTGGGCCCAGAGTCTTCCCTGGCCAACCTCGTCTCCCTCGCCATAACCCCATCTATTATCCCTCCTTCTTCCTTCCATCTCAACCTCAGTACGAGGGGTGACCCTCAGCACCACCACTCGGGCACCGTAAAATGAAGAGACGTTAGACTGGGTTTATGGTGAACGTCGCCAAGTCGCTCTCCAGGACCATCCTTAATCCCATTAACAAGATATGAGATCAATAACAGGATGACGGTCCGCCTCAGGGCCTGAAGGGGGAGGAAGGAAGGTAGTTCCCAAGCTGGCAGCCTCCCCACCACTGAGGGGCCCCCTGCACGCCTTGCACCAGGCCCCGGGGATCACTGAGTTGTCCATCCCGCCTCCCTCTCTCTTCTCCTTCCCAAACCAGTCATCCAACCTCGCCAGTTCAACCCCACCTTCCCTCATATTCCTCACGTCCTCCATCGCTCCATACTCCCTAACCCCCCCTCACTTCGCCTTCTGCCACCACTACCCTCCACACTACTGACCCTCCACTCTGTCCCAACACTGATATTCCACCTTCCCCAGATGCCTCTCATACGGCCTCATTCCCCCAACTTCCCGCAACACACTCCTACTACATCCCACCTCAACTGCCCAACTCCCTCTCTCTTTGTTCCCATTTCATCCTGAAGCAGCGCCTCCCTAACTTACGAACGCTCTCCTCATTTTTTCTACTTTACTTTCTTGACCTCACCGACCAGTTCCTAATCTCCCGTCCCCTCACAACCCAGAGCCATCCATCAGTGCATCATGACCTGCCTCAGCCCCATTCCCTCAATAGTCTCCCCAGACTCCTCACGCGAACCCCGCCTCTCGCTACCTCGTTACTTTCCTGGCCCCATCCATCTCCATAGACCTCCTCCCTTCCTCTCAACAGTGTACCAAACCGCTTTATCAATACACCCTCCATGGGCAGCAAACTTACTATTTTTGCCCACCTTGTTCAGTCTGCATATATTAATAAGTACGTTCCAAGTTGATATACGAAAATTTTCAACAGCGCACATCTTTTCTCTCTTAATATCCGGTACGCAACGAAAAACCACTCTTCCTTGTGCGTATTTGTACTAGATCGATTCATTGTAAACATCTTATTGTAACTGGTGGAAAAAAAGAGGCACCAGATCCAACAGGGCGCCGGAGGATAACACATCACGGGACAAAGGAAGGTGTGTCTGTAATCAGTGTGTTCTTCCCAGCACAAAGCATGTCTGTGACATGATCCGTGCCATGAATAAGAGGGGACAGTATTTCGATAATGAGTTCCGCGTATCACCTGATTAAAGACAGGAAATTCTTAAAAAGAAAACGTAGCGAACGAAGGAAAACCATAGTGCAAAGTCAGTAATGATACCGATGAAATAATGTTAGAACCAACCCAGATTTCCCATCGCGGATTCGGGATGGGACAGAGAGAAATGCACTCCGTACCTGATATGTTGTGCGCTTCTTTCATTAGATCATCAAATGTTAAAAGAAGTTAATGTCAGTCGATACAGAGAGCATGTTGGTAGTGGAGACAGTCCACAGGTACTTAAACATCCTAAAATTGAGGCAAAGTTTTACGAAGAGAAGGAACCACTAAATGTAAGTTCTGTCACATGAACTCCTATGGAAGTAATGATACATGCCACCAACGAATGCTCAAAACATTAGACTTAAAATATATATGGCTCTTTACTCTAAAGTATTTATCGGATTATCGTTTAGTCAGCTCCCAATTCTATGTCTCAGAGGACCTCTCAGGTTACTCACACACCTCCTCAATCCATGTCCCGCTGTACTATAATGAAATATGGACGTCCACACTAATGAAAGTAGCTCCTCACTTTTCCACTTCACGTACCAAGCGTCACCGTTCACGCCCTCTTCGTACACAAAATAATTCCCTTACATTCGCTCCCATATTATACTTCTGTCATCTTCCTCTGAAAATAGCCCTAACCTTGATAGAATTTTCCCGAAAATTAGAGAGAAAATTTTCGTAAAAGGATGTAGACAAGACTTTATTATGATTAGTTGATATGAATTTGTAATTAACGAGACTCACTTTTGAGTGGGGTATTTTAACCTACTGGTGTCGAAGAGTGAGGGACCCTTCCTTGAAGGCCACCCATCTAACCTAATTGACATTTGCTTTAGATACAATTTATTGAGAGACCAACTCGCGACATGTAAGTATGTATACATTAGACTTAATTCTAGCCACAGACCAGGATCTCGTCGATGTCATCCGGAGAAATGTTAGGGTACGAGTGATGGTCATCAAATTACTTTTGAGCCGAATGTCGACATCGCTCGTGATGGTGGCCAACATGGCAGTCTTGAGAGCTGTCAATACGTACATCAAACTCAAAGACGTTCGTGGACCTCCTTGGTTAGCGTTCCTTACAGTGATGCACTCACGGACCGCCCAAGGTCGAGCGTATAGGTTCGAATCCTGGGCATGGCAACCGGCCTACACCCAACCCAGTTGTTCATCTTCCCCTCGGACTTGGTCGGTACATACACCGAAAAAACTAACTTGTCAGTAACGCAACCACCCTCTTTCAAAAGAAATCCAAATACAGTCTTATCTACTCTAGCTAAATTGCCAAACTTCACCCTACGCCTGACTTTCACTACCTCTTCTCTTCTTAGCAAACCATTTGCATATCAAAGTCTTTATCACGAGTCCATTAGTAGAACTCTCTCCACATAAGGAACATCTTCCAGCGTCACATAATTCATCAAGTAAGCGATAATGAGTCTAGCCAGCTCGAACAGAGAGCCTTTTAGTGTCTAAATAGTTAAGTCCCAGGTTCTCGCATGACGGTCTTTGACAGCATTAAGCAAATTGAGTCATGTTGGAGTGAGTTGATAGAAACATAAATCCCCGAGCTCCCGATGCACCGGCATGACATAGACAACAGTTATATCTTTGGATTTTGGGAAGTGTTTTAAAGATTATCAATAACGTCTATATATTCGAGAAGATGCTGCTGTTCCTCAGGCAATACTGCAGTCTCTGCTGAGTGTACAGCCGAAATAATTCTTGCAGGTATGGCGGCATGTATTCCCTCTTCCTCGAAAATTAACTGTTCATTCAGCCTGTGGTTTAATCACATATGAGGCCGTTTGGATGAGGAACCTTGCGTATCGGCCTTACAAAAACTCTCTTTTCCTTATTCTTTCATTAAATTCTCACTACTACTAAAAAAGAATCATTAGAAATCTGTTTTCTTCGTAAGATGAAGCAATTCTTTATCCAGGGGAAGTGCGATAACCTCTGTCCTGCCACTGACAGCTTTTTCTGGTTTCTGACTGAAAATGAAGTGTTACAATGTCTGTCGATCCACGTTTCTTTTTCTTTATCGGACCGGCGATGCAACAGCTGTTTCTTCTACTGATTTCCACTCTGGGCTATTCCAACATCTCTTCATCTGATTCACCTCTCACTGAGTCTATGCTCTACTCATGATATGTTTCCGTGAACATGAATAAGATAAGATAAACACCCTCTCCTCGGGCACAAGCAGCGTGTTGGATCCGACGTCTTCCCTCTTGTTTAGATGGTCTACGCTTCTGATCTTGCGCCTGCGATTGCTGGTCTAGCTTCTTTCGCCTGAAGTAAAACTTTCCCTCCATCTTGGATGCATACATTGGTACACCCCATTCCGAATTTGGTCGACGATTGTAATAATTTCTTTTTTAACACGGTGACCGACATGGTACGGGCAAAACATGCCTCATCCATAGGCCATCTCGGGTGCAAGAAATAAAGTGTTTGTAGACCTGACCCTTAAAGAAAGAAAGGTTATATGTAGAGGGAAATGTAAAAGGAGGAAGAGCATTCCAAAGCTTAGCTGTTCGAAGGAAAAAGGAGGCATCATAACGATCTCTTCTCGAGTGGCCGGTCTCTGCATTGTAACCGAGGGAAGCAGCAGCTAGACACGTGCCTCGCGTGCAAACCTTTAGGGTGGGGACACATGAAGACAACTCACGAGAACGGTTGGCCAGTGCTTGTAGAAGAGAGAGAGAGAGAGAGAGAGAGTGCAATAACATCGCGGCGTAAGGAAAGGTAAGATTCAAGGGAGGTGATGCCAGAAGAGTTAACGAGACGGAAAGCTTTTGATTCCACTCTAGTTAATAGAGAGATGGAGGATGAGCCATCCCAGGCGTGTGAACAGTATCCCACAGCTGCTCACAGAGAGAAAAGAGGAACGATCTACGGCACAAAATGCAACACTTCCAACTTTTGGGAAGCCGACTTTGTGATGTTGATTATACTGGATAAGGTTTCCAGGACAGAGTGGAGGAAACCATCTAGGGGAAAAGATTGAAGAAGAAACCAAAAGGGGAGCGGCATTGATCCCTGCAGCTCAAATAGAGTCTTGTGGCTGGTTCACCGAAGAGCGAGCCACGAGAGACCCATCCATGTCCGCGGGCGATCGTGGCCGACGACTGAACCTATGGACCGCCCCTTAGGCTACGTGTCTCTGGAAGTAGCTTTATATCTTCTCTTGATGCTCTCGCCTTCAGCGAAACCTGTTCATCTCTTAATCATTCCTTTTTTTCTTTTTTCGTTGTCAGTTTCCCAGCAGTGAGAGGCTAGGCTAATCCTTTACCGCGCGTTCACAAGTCAGTTGCTGAAGAAATCTTTCCTCTTGTCCGCCCGTTAACTTCTCCTGCCTAAACTTCCAGTTGCCCCCGCTGGAAGTTTGGCAAAGGAGGTGTCTCGGGTAATTGTCAGGAAGGGTTTGTGCTGGTAACAAAGTTGCTGACTTGTGGAACAAGCTCAGGCAAGGGCAAGTAAATTTGACCGCTAGTTTATGTGTGTGTGTGTGTGTCCAGTTACCTATTTGTAATAACCTATTTCAACTGTACGGGGAGGGAGTTCTGCACCCGTTTAAACGTCTGTATCTTGTCCACACTCACCAGTATATTTTGTTTATTCCAGTTATCAGTTTCTTTTTCGTGCCATAATAGTTCCTTGCTTAATTTCATGTTATGCCCTCTAGTTGTTCCATTCTCGCGTTTTTCGAAGAACTGCTTACTGTTGACATCATCAAACTGGTTAAAAAAAACTTGAGGGTTTTCTTCAGGTTATCCCTTATTCTTCTGTCGTTCATGGGGGATAAATTTAAGACCTTTAAACCTTTCCCTGCAACTTATCTCTTTTAATTCTTTTGCCACCTTTGTTGCCCTCCTCTGCACCTTCTCTTTTGTTTCACTGTGTGTCTTTAAGTGTCGGTGAACAAACGTGGGAAAAGCGTATTCTAGCTTTGAACGGCTTGCTGAATATTTCCTTATCCAATGGACATGAATGTTATTCTAACATCTCCAGCAGACAGGGTGTCCTCTTTACTGCTCTTCTAATGTGGAACTCTGTGTGACAACCTAAATAGCGTTATAATAATGGAGTCTTTCCATTATTGTAGTGATTATTTTGACTATATTTGTAGCTTTTTTTTTTAATAACACTCTTAACGTCTGAGTAATGCTCGCTGATTCCCAAGTTTTGACATAGAATACTTCACTCTCGATCCCGTCCTGCCACGTGAGGATTTTTTTTAAGAACGATAAATTTCAGCCTAAATGAATTTCCACCGGGGAAATCTTTTTTTTTTCTTTTCTTTTCCAGATATTTCGTAAAAATTGTTGGGGAAAACTTACTGAACATAATCAGATTCTTTTCACCCCCCGTAATGAGAATCCAAGTTCACAAATTCTGAATGGCTTATTCGAGTTTTTAAGTTACTGGTTATTTCCGGCACCAAACACTGTGAATTATTTCCAGCTCTGATTATAATGGATTGTTTCCTGCTCTAGATACTATGGATCTTAGGTTATTTGACGTGTCCACCTCGAGCAGTTTATTCCACTTGCCAGCGTCCTATTGCTAAAATGTGCTCGAAGCTGCTCTGATCACACACACATACACGAGTCAGCATCGGCTCGCCTGGGTTCGGTCTAACATGGGTTCGAATCCTGGGCACGGCACTCGACCTACACCCAAACCAGATGTTCATCCTTCACTCGAGGTTGGTCGGTAAACGGTACCTGGCTTAGTATGGTGTGTGTGTGTGTGTGTACACTAAAGATACAGTACAAATATACAAGGATGAGAGGCGAGGCAGCACGAGTGTAAAACTTCCTCCCTGTAACACACAACACTTTCAATAATGCATGTAATGTTTGTCAACAAGACAGTCTCGGAAAAAAAAATTAAATGTGCAGATTTCAAGTTTTGTCGCATGGCTCTTGATAGGCAAACCTGGGAAGATATGATATGGTCAACGTAGAAGAAATGAACGTAGCTTGGAAAAGCTTTGGTAAAACATTCAAAGCAGTAGAGGGATGTATGTACCAGTGCGTAGCAAAATGTCTGTTTCCAAAACGAACCCAAGGTGGTGGAACTGGGAAATAAAGAAGAGTCTGTTGTTTAAGAAAGTAACTCAAAAGTAACTCAAAGAGACCAATAATCAGCATGATAGGGTAAGTTACGTAAATTTCCGTAAAGAAAGTAAGAGTTATGCGACAAAGAAAGCGACATCATGAAGCGAATATTGCTGAAAAATAGCAAAAGAAACCTTAAGGAGTTTTACAGTTATGTTAGAAGCAAGAGAGTCATTACCCAGTCAACTGGTCCATTAATTACGGTAGACGGTGACCTGGTTCAAGACAATTAAGCCAGGGCAAAAAATCGTAGATTACCCTCTTGCATCTGTATTTACGATCAAAGACACAATCGAGCTCATATGAACAGCCTGTGTACAGGAACTGTTAGTTCGGCGAGTAAAAGATTATTCTCAGAGTTTAACTATTGTGTCTGGGATTACAATAATGTTCGCTTTCCCACTGACAGCACATGGTAGGCGCTCATTCCACTTGAAAAATGATGTTTCCAGCAATTGCGTGAGTTAAGAACCAGTTGACACGATTGTTGATATTGGTGCGTATGAGTGTAGCAGTGAGAATGAGATGTCTGTCTACCTGCATTTCGTTAAGCGACCTCTGTTTGTCCTGTCCTGCCGTGTTCTGTGCCTCTACCTGGGAAGTAGCTTCAAGCTGCCAATTTCTGCCCTTTTCCCCTACCTACCTGACTCGCCTCTGACCTATCTTGCTGTGTCCCTTACCTTCCTTGTCCCCAGCCGTTTACCTGAGAGGCGTCCTGAAGTTGCGCTTCTCTGTGATGTTTCCTACCCTTCTCGTTCCCCACTTGCGCCTGATTTGTGGTCAACCTCGGGTTGGCTAAGTTCCCCACCATCTTGATTCCCTCCGTCGATTTCCCATGTACTGGATCCTTAACCAGCCTATTCTAAGGAGAAATGAGCCTATTGTTTTCATTCATCGCTCTGCCAAGGCGGCTTTCCCGAATCCATTCAAACAGAGGCCATCCCTACCAAAAAGGCTTTTATCACTGTTAAAATGACCCCAAAGTTCGACTGAAAAAAATTATATATTTTCTTCTTTATAGAGAACCTCAACCCTACAGTTATTTCCAACATTCTGCCTTAGGCGCAGGGATTTACTTCATATCTGAGCAATATGTGGCTGGCAGTATATATGGAAGGGGAGCTGGGAATGTGTATAGGAGGAGAATTATAGATAGGAGTGGGTATGCAGGGAATGGGTGGCTGGGGATGTGTATGAGAGGTCAATTTTAGGTGGGAATGACAGGCCAAGTATGGCTTGGAGTGTGTATGGAAGGGACAGGGAGGGCTGGGAGTGTGTATATGAGACCCAGTATGGCTTGGAGTGTGTATGAGAGGCCCAGTATGGCTTGGAGTGTGTAGGAGAGGCCCAGTATGGCTTGGAGTGTGTATGAGAGGCACCAGTATGGCTTGGAGTGTGTATGAGAGGCCCAGTATGGCTTGGAGTGTGTATGAGAGACCCAGTATGGCTTGGAGTGTGTATGAGAGGAAACAGTATGGCTTGAAGTGTGTATGAGAGGCCCAGTATGGGTTGGAGTGTGTATGAGAGGTCTAGTTTGGCTTGGAGTGTGTATAGGAGGCCCAGTATGGCTTGGAATGTGAATGAGAGGCCCGGTATGGCTTGGAGTGTGTATGGGAAGGACATGAGACTGGGAGGGACAGCATGACTAGGAAGGACAGTACATCTGGGAGAGACGGAATGGATGGAAGGGACAGAAAATATGGCTGGTAGGTGGGATAGGAGTCAAATGTTGGTTGTGCTGGCTGAAGGCATGTGTGGTGGGACCGCTCGGTCTAGTTACAAAGTACATGTGGTAGAACGGGTTAGTCTACTTACGAGGTGCATGTAATAGTATTGGTTGGTGTGGTTACAAGGTGCATGTGGTAGTATTGGTTGGTCGGGTTACAGGGTGAATGTGGTAGAATGGTTAGTCTGGTTACAGGGTGCGTGCGGTAAAGACTGGCTAGTCTGGTTACAAAGTGCATCTTAAAATCCTGGTTATGTGCTCATGGAAGTAGCCTCTCCCTCCTCCTACGCCAGGAAGGTTTATCATATCACTATTTATACGTAAACTCTCTTCTCCTGGAGTCATACAGGTACGTCTGAGTGTAATCTTTCCCCTTCTTTATATGCGTCCGGTGTCTCTTTGACCATATCCTTTTTCCTTTTTTTGAGGTCTTACTTTAAACTTAAGAGCCAAGTGGAAAGGCCCTGGGCTAACACAAGCGTGGTTCACATTACCTCTGTAATGTCAGGCACCACGTATGAGCATTGGTTGTTGAGTATACTGGAAAGAGTGTAGCAATAAGAGACTCACAGGCCTTCCTGTTGTTGCTCACGAGTTTCTAGTCTCAGTTACCCCACGATGGGAAGGAAGGAGGGCTTATGTTTGCACATCAATAACTCGGGAGCCATTACCATCAGCTGAGACACGAGAGAACATCTGACAATCTTGGAATTGTTGGGATAATTGGCCTTATAAGGACATCAGTCAAAGTCCAGGTAGAAAATATACTACACTGCAAAAGTCTTTCATGGATCCACATGGATACATACACCCAATATGACCCTGGGAGTTCAGAAGGATATGACCTGGTCCCCATGCACATAGAGTAAGCCAGGGAGGTCTGTGACCTTAACGATATCCGGAGATAAATCCACGACTGACGTCAGAGTTTTGGCTTAAATTTTTGCAGTGGGAATTTGTTGGTCATGACTCGAGTTTTTCTGCCTTTCTTTTTTCCTCCCCATTATAAAACTGATTTTATGGTTGGGTTATATGCACTTGAAATCGCTTGACGCGATGCTACCGAGTGCCTTTCATGTGCTTGGGATCTAGTTGCGGTAGATCTTATGCGAGTCCTTTAGAGCTGTCCTGAACGCCATGTTTCCCTACCGCGCCCTGCTTATGCCGCCGGGCTGCTACAGTCAGCGAGGGGAAGGAGGTGGTGGTGGTAACAGCCCTGGAACACAGCAGCCTCAGCCAACACCAGACTGGCTTTTAGGGAACGAGGCGTTTCTCGTCCTCCGCACTCACAGTAATGATTCTCTTCTCTCCAAGATCGGATGCACTTTGGCTAATGCGTCTCTACCCTCCGAGAATAACCTGGGGACGGAAAGGATGAAAGA
Organism: Panulirus argus; assembly: GCA_038088735.1. Lineage (NCBI taxonomy): Eukaryota > Metazoa > Arthropoda > Malacostraca > Decapoda > Palinuridae > Panulirus > Panulirus argus. Next base: position 9,648 of record JAYMFT010036371.1, on the reverse strand, counting down.
ATGTTTGTTATGAAGCGTGACGAAGCAGGCCATTCCATCCTCTACGGCAGTGGTTCCCAAACTTTTTTCTGCCATTTCCCCCTGCACCCAGTTCAGCCATCCAGATTTCCCCTTTCATGTGTACGAGGGAAAGAGTAGTCAAAACACACTGTGACTATTTACTAACTTTTTTTTATTTATGTTTGAACGTGAACCATCTGAGATATTTTTTATTGCTAGTAGGCAGTGTAATTATTTGCCCCCTGGTAGCTTCAAATTTCCCCCAGTTTGGGAAATGCTGCTCTACGGTCTCCAAAATGACAAACGTATAATCGTCTTCGTGATTAGTTGATGAGGCACTCGTTAGGTATCCAGCCAGAAACACTGTGTACCGAATTATTGAACAACTTGTCGAACGAGCCACCAGTGTGGATTTGCTTTCTAATCCTCTTTATATTACTGGAAATTCCTAAATGATATCATACTGGAAATTGGCCAGCAGACATTTCGTGGGCGATTATGTCAGTCTTCACAGTGATTGTGTTCAACTCGTTAGCTGCTATATTTGGAGTTCCTACCAAGAACACAGTGTTGATCGGCGACTCATAGCAAAGGTTCATCACCGATACAGGAGTCAGATGGCTGTTCAGTGTGGTGCTTCTTGGTGTGATGAGGGAGACCATCACTTGAAGAGTGGCAACCGTTCATCTAGCTAAACCACAGGAAAATGTATGTCAGGTCCACCAACCTCAAGTACTCCCTACCGTGCAAGGAATCAAGCAGTGTCCTTGCCCAGCTTAGCAAGACGCTTATTGTTTCTTGAATAAGGAAAAAAAAATCTGCAAGAGGTTGCCTCTGCATCCTTGATCAAGAAAGCTTTCCTCGCCATTTTATGGGAGGTTATATGACAGATGTCTGCATACGGCGCGTTTGGAATGGTACAGGTTATATATATGTGGGAGGAAGCACTTGCACCGCAAGGGAGATCCACAGACGGGAAATGGGAACATAGTGAGAAACAAGTGTAGAGTTCGACACATTTCTGATGACAGGAGTTGGTGAGTAAAGTACTGGGAATTAGACGAGTTTGGTATAGTAAGATGACTTTTAACTTGAACATTGATCGAGATAGCAATGAACTGGCTTCTGTGAACTCAAGACAGAGAACGTCTTCGGCTCCCACGTTATTACAAATGAGTAAGAAACGTGGCACCGAGATACGACACAGGACTCAACTGAGAAAACCCAATCTCGCTTCACTCTAGACGGAACCAAGAAAGACGCTCCTGACAGTTATTTTAAGGTAGTCAAACTACCTGAGTCTGTAGAACGGGGACAGGAGAACTTACTGTTAGCCTGATAACACAACAGCTTGCGCACACTGAGAGGGACAAATACAAGGGAAATCTTCTCACATTAGTCACACAGCAACCACAAGCCTACAGCACTCTACTCTACACTCTACTAATGACTATTTATCAACAGCGACATCTGTACCGGGTACGGTGTACCAGCAACGTTTGGGTCTCTGGCCAAGTGATTTGATTCAGAGGTTTGTCTTGACGCAGGAGATGAAGTTAAACACGTCCACATCCCAGATCCTGTGTTGTCCTCGAAAATGCAGAGCTGTGGAAAGAACTCAGCTGAGCTGTTTACTTTACATGATCCGTAACCTTGTTCTGGGGAGAAGTCATGTCATCATCTCATATACGGGTTCCCTTTGAATACTTTAGTCTGATTATTTCCTCTTTAACTAACAATTTACTCCTGATGAATATATTAAAAAAAAATTTCGGGTCATCTGCGGCATTGTCCGTATTATCCTTTTCAAGGATTCTCTGTTCCTCATTTTGTAGCCTACTAGAGACAATTCTTGCACTCTTGTACCTTTTAAAATTTGACAGCAGTGCCTCCCTTTATCTTCACCACTGTGAATCGCTTAGCTGTTTTACTGAATCCTGTAGTGCAGGGGATGGAAGCCACCGGCAGGGCAGCACCTGTATCGCAGGCACAAATTATTGACAACTTTTCCCCGATGAACATTTTTCACAGCCTCCCAAGGGAAAGGCTCTGGTTTGGGTCGTGAATGATGGGTTATTTGATCGATCGGCTAAATAAAAAACTTCACTCCGAAAGCTTGTAATTATGAGAGCCAGACGGAGTCCTCGAGTAAGAATGGACACAGAACTTGCAGCTGCCCAGCAACGCACCGCACTTACCACGTTCAATGTTCGAGCTAAGGATTCGTCTCCCGGTAGGAAAGAACTTTAGCACAATGTTTCCAGAGCTTTTGGCTAACAGAAACGTTAAGACTCAAGCAACGTCCTGAGGTTTGGAGCGAAGGAAATAGATCTAGGGCCCGTGGGACGTGTCTTACTCAATAATATTTTCCCAGTAGGGAACTCTTTCTCTATGATCTCCACGGTGACAGACTCGGCAGAATGCAAAACATCGCATTACATATTCATGAGATATGTCAAGCGGCCTCAGAGGATTGCCGTAAGACCTTTACGAAATGGCATACAACTTGTCTGAGTTCAGTCATCAAGAGGATACAGTCGTTATCTAAGGTAAATCCCATCCCTGGTGACGTCAAGCACTGAATCGCACAAGCTTTTTTTTTTCTCTCCTGAAGATTTGCGATTTTTTCTCATTTATTTTACGCAAACTTTAAATATTCCCTTGATAGACTGTATATGGGAATAATAAACTGGATGTGTGGCTTCATTGGGGTGTGAGTTATGTTAAGTGAAGCTACATCAACTGGACCGTTCCCTGCTGAAACTACATCCACTGGAACGTTCCTTGCTGAAGCTACATATGCTGGGCCGGTCCCTGCTGAAGGTATATGCACTGGACCGTTCCCTGCTGAAGCTACGTCTACTGGGCCTATCCCTGCTGAAGCTACATCCATTAGACCGTTCCCTGCTGAAACTACATCCACTGGACCGTTCCCTGCTGAAGCTACATCTAGTGGACCGTTTCCTACTGAAGTTACATCTACTGGACCGTTCCCCGCTGAAACTACATCCACTGAACCGTTCCCTGTTGAAGCTACATCTACTGGACCGTTCCCTACTGAAGCTACATCTACTGGACCGTTCCCTGCTGAAGATACATCCACTGGACCGTTCCCTGCTGAAACTACATCCACTGAACCGTTCCCTGCTGAAGCTACATCTGCTGGGCCGGTCCCTGCTGAAGCTACATCTACTGGACCGTTTCCTGCTGAAGCTACATCTACTGGGCCGGTCCCTGCTGAAGCTACATCTACTGGTCCGGTCCCTGCTGAAGCTACATCAACAAAATTCACTGGAATACTTTAGATGAGGCTACATCAGTAAGCTTAATCAGAATGGCTTCAGTGATGAACTTCATTAACAGACTTAGTGATATGAGATCAAAAGGCTTCACTTGGATCCTTCTTGTGAAACTGCATCAACAGGCTTTACTAGGATCCTTCAAGACAAATCTACATCAATAGGTTTCACCGAAATCATTGAAGGTACATCAACAGGCTTTGCTATGATCCGTCGCTCATGAAGATACATCAAGAAGACAACTGTAACAGACATCTAATATCGAGGAACTGTTTTTGAGACTGATAGACATTGCAGTCAATCTCACGTGTATCTAGATCCGTGGTTATTCTGTGGAACATGTTGCAACAAGGTTACAATCTCTGCCATGAGGCATAAGAAATGTATGTGGTCCTCCCTTTGTGAATGTCTCTTATGATCTGTTTCAGTGTTCAGTGGTCCTTGTATCTGTTTTTCTGCACCAGTCAACATCTTCTGTCTTCCTTCCTCAGCTACAGAATTATTTCCTGTTCACTCTGTCCTCCGACAGCCTCTGATCTCTTGAGTCATAGGCAATTCGTTTCGCTAATCTTCATGGTCTGGCAGGCAACACCCTCCTGAACCTTCTTTGCTACCTACCACCGCTACCTGTGCCCCCTCTTCCTTAGTTTTTTTTTTTTTTTTCGCAGTTCTTTCTATCACTATTCTTTTGTAATAATAATTTTTCACTTTGTTTTCGTTACTCCATTCCTTCATCCATTTTTTTTAAATCTATTTCCTGTTTCTCCATTCCCTCATCCTGATTATCAAGCCCAGCTGCTTTACATTTCAAGTCTTAGTCTTTTCAGTTCTAAAGTCGTCTCTGTTTCTGCTGTCATACTGTCAAATATTCCTTCGTCCACCGCCTTCCAAACTGATTTGGTGACAATTTATGCCGAAGAACGCTTTCCTTGCAGTACTCCATTGTTGCTAATCAAACGAGCTTAAATTCGTTTTCATAATGACGATTTCCTTCTCTTTAAGCGTCAGTTTAAAACTGGTAACAACTTTCATGTCTTTAGCTATTGTCAGTTACCTATTGTCAGTTACATAACGCACGTCTCTTAAATATGTTCACCATCAAGTTCATCCACAGTAAATTTTGCACTAACTTAGTCTCCAAATGCCTATTACTAGTGAGGAATAAATTCCTGTGTATATGCCAGTGTTGTATCATATTTTCTCTGAATGTTGCAATTATTAATGACAAGACGTCCTCGACACCTCAACAGCTGTTGTCCTATTGGTTTCAATAATTTATGCGTTCCTCCAAGCACTTGCAGGCCGCTTTGGCTTCATCTTGGCTTCCACACTACCACGACAACTGAGGTGTACATCCTCATCATTGATAACTATAGTATTTAGAGAAAATTTGCTCTGTATGTCAAAAATCGGACACATGCACACCATGAGCCGAACCTCCTGTTGGCCACCCATACAGAGTAAGGGAAACGGCGTCATCTTCCAGTGTTGGAAGTTAGTAAGGTCTTGATCCCCTATTTCAATGAAATATTTCTGATCGTGTTTCTTCCAAAGATAGATAAAACTGATATTGATCAAAATGGCTCACATCCCTTTGTGTAGCTTTTGTCCTGCAACCAAGGACTGCCTCAAGCTGACGTGAAGCAACGGTTCCTACGGCCCACGGTGCGCATGCTCATGCCATGTGCTACAAAGTGCCTTCCCGAGCCCTCGCACAAATCATATCCTACATTCAGGATGGACTCGAACGTCCGAGGGACGTCCTTAACTCAGCACAGACCATCCGGACATGCTGCAGGTGTGCCGCAGTAGGGAGGCCACCTCGAGCAACGTTTCTTGGGTGAGGAAGCCGACGTCTGTTCTTTGGGATATAATGCTGCCGTTTTCTTAAGTCTGTTTGTTATAAATATTGGACGTTTTGTATGTCTTCCCCACTCGGTTAGTAAGTTAATCTTTACTCATTGCTTTACCCTGAGTTTCATCTGCATGAAGATCGTATTATGTATGCATTCTTTGTGTTTCTTCCTATTTTTCAGACACGTTAGATATGCCGAAGGCGTAGCTTGGTTATCATATAACACAGTGTGATAGAGCAAGAACTTAGGTATGCGCAAATCACAAAGTTATCAGATAACAACGTTTACTGGAATATTAAAATTCCGGAAGATAATTTTTTTCTTTTATAGTTTGGAGTATCATATCCCTGTAAATTATACTAAAATCGTTATTAACATATTAATGATCAACAGCTTTGAGGCACTTTCCCCACTTATCTCCAAAGAGTAATTTGTAATATGTCCAGGACCTGCCTAATGAAGGGATGTACCATGGCTTGGCCTGGGCAGACCTAGAGCAGAGGACATTTCTTTCTTCTTTTTTGACGTTGGAGGCTCCAGTGACGGAAAAAATGCCACATCAAGACTGAGACCCTTAATTGAAATTATAGAGGTTTATGAAAAGAAAAAAGAAGAGACAAGGGAAAGTATTTATGGACTTTGAAAAAAGTGAAAACCTGTTTTTTTAAAGTGTGCCAGGTCATTGTAATTGGGAGAGACATGAGGGGGTAAAGAGCAGTTGCAAAGCTTCGAGGTGTCGGGAAAGAAACAGATATCAAAACGGCCCACCCTTGAGTTGCCAACGGCCGCACAGTAATCATGTGACGCAGCAGCTTGCCGAGAATTGCATGGGTAGTTAGGCCAATCCTCACTGCCATGACTTGCAGTGCAGAATGCAGGAGATCGGGCTGGTGGGGGAATGTCCTGGCGTATCATCACTGCAACTCCTCCATGAGGTCCATTATCACAGGTCCCGGACTGGGCACGAGCTTTGTATCCTCTTTAGGAAAGGACACAGCTTTCTCTGGTCATGAAGACGTATACAGACTGGGATGATTGAAGCTAGTAGATGTTGAAGTTCCTCTCATTTAGCGTAAATTTCCAGGCGATTCCAATGTGTCAGGAAAGCCATATCCTTTTGGCTGACGTGGTTTGTAGTAGGTAGTTTTCCCTCTTGCTCTCTGCCTACGTTTTTGGGTAGTGATACAGCTGGAGTAAATTTTTTTCCTTCTGTCGAAGTCACCACACGCCAATCCAAGCACTGGGAGAAGATGATGGTGGAGGTGTTCGTTTTCCCCTCGAACTACGACGGGTGTAGTGGGGTGGAAGCTCCAACTGCGAAGGATTTTTTCTCTGCACTCTCTCGGGAGGTAAGGGAGTTGGGAGCCTCCTGCTGTGCCTTTATTTGTGAATGTAATCCACTTCAGTCTCTGTCTTGGTTTGTTTATGTATCATCTCAGTTGGATCAGTGTTTGTAGTAACCAGACGCTTTCAGCGACTATGCCTCGGTATTCGTCAAGGGCTGCTGGATCCTCTGTAGCTGCAGCGGAGGTCTGGGTGCTTGATTTTGCCGAATTGGCAAAATCGACGTATGCTTAAGTGTTTGTTCTTAGCCTGGATGTGTTAACTGTTGCAGTTTAGTCTTATTTTGATTATCGATCAAACCACTTCACACTACATATTGTCTTCAAACATTTCACTTCCAGCACTACAGTCCTCCAAACATCCATATCTCTAACCCATGCCCCGCATCCATCAAGATCATTAGGACTACTACACCTTCAAATATACCTATTTTGGCCCTTCCAGATAACTATCTCTTTTACCACACAATCCTCAATGCTCCAAGAACCTTCGCCCCCTCACCCACCGTATGATTTACTTCCGCCTCCACGGTTTCATTCGCTACCGTGTCCACACTCGGGTATCTAAAACACTAAACTTCCTCCAAATTTTCTCCATTCTGACTCACACCTCAGCCAACCTGTTTGTCTGCTTTACTTAATTTAATAACGTAGCTTTTATTCACATTTAATCTAAACTTCCTCCTTTCACACACTCTGTCAATCTCAGTCACCAATTCCTGCTGTTTCTCACTCGGATCTGCCGCCTGTGCTTTGTCATTAGCAATCAACAACTGACTCACTTCTTAGACCCCTTATCCAAACAGACTGCATAGTCACCCCACTACGAAATCCGTGCATTTACTTATCTCACCATCCCGTCCATAAACAAATGAAACATACATGTTGACATTATTCACCCCTTCCACAGAACAACCTTCACCTGGAACCACTCACTCTCCTCTCTTCCTGCCGACACACACGCCTTACACTCTTGATAAAAACATCTCTGCTTCTAGTAGCTTCCTTCCCAAACTATACAATATTTGTACTACCTACCACAAGGTATCGCTATCAACCCTATCATATGCTTTCTCCAAATTCATATATGCCACATACAAATCCTTCTTTTTCCTTTACATATTTCTCTCACACATTCAATAAACCAAACACCTGATCCACGCATCCTTTACCACTCCTGTTACCACATTGTTCCTCCCAAATCAGACGAACTGTACATACCTTCACCCTCTCAGTCACCAATCTCCCATACAACTAACCAGGAATACTCAACACCTCTGTGTTTGATGATAGAGTAGCAGGATGTGTGTGATGTCAGCATGGTTGTTTAATTTGTTTATGGATGGGGTGGTGGGGGAGGTAAATGCAAGTCTTGGAGATGGGGGCAAGTATGCAGTCATGGGGATGGGAGGGCCTGGAAAGTGGGTCAGTTGTTGTTCGCAGATGATACAGTACTTGTGGCTGATTTGAGTGAGAAACTTCAGAAGTTGGTGACTTGAGTTTGGAAGAGTGTGTGAAAGGAGAAAGTTGAGAGTAAAAGTGAATAAAAGCAAGGTTATTAGATTCAGCAGTGTTGAGGGACAAGTTAGTTGGGATGTAAGTTTAAATAGAGAAAAATTGGAGGAAGTGAAGTGTTTTAGATATCTGGTAGTGGACTTGGCAGCGAATGGGACCATAGAAATGGAGGTGAGCATAGGATGGGGGAGGGAGTGAAGGTTCTGGGAATGATGAAGAATGTGTGAAAAGAGAATGTTATCTCGGAGGGCAAAAATAGGTACATTTGAAGGATACATCGATTCTCGCGGAGCGTTCCAGCTTTTGGGATTACGGCTAGAAGGCGAACGCTCTACCGACCACGTTACCGTGGTAGGGGCAGAAAAGGTGTGACCGGTAAAGGTTATGGGGTGGGTGGTGCCAGAGAGCGGTCGAGAGGAGTTAGGTGTGTGTGTATGGAGGGAGGGAGGAGGTTGACCTGGGTAGTGAAATGTGTATTCTTTTGAAGGAATAGTAGGTCCAATAATATAATATGGTTGCAAGGCATGGGCTATAGATAGGGTTGTGCAGAGGAGGGTGGATGTGTTGGAAATGAAATGTTTACAGACAATGTGGTGTGAGGTGGTTTGATAGAGTAAGTAATGAAAGAGTAAGAGAGATGTGTGGTAATGAAAAGAGTGTGGTCGAGAGAGCAGAAGTGGGTGTGTTGAAATGGTTTGGACATATGGAGAAAATGAGTGAGGAAAGGTTAACAAAGAGTATATATATGTCAGAGGTGGAGAGAACAAGAAGTGGGAGACCAAATTGAAGGTGGAAGGATGGGGTGAAGAAGATTTTGAGCTATCGGGGCCTGAACACGCAGGAGGGTGAAAGGCGTGCATGGAATAGAGTAAATTGGAATGATATGGTATACTGGGGTCGACACGCTATCAGTGGACTTAACCAGGGCATGTGAAACGTCTGGGGTAAACCATGGAAAGGTCTGTGGAGCCTGGATGTGGATTAGGAGCTAGAGAATGAGTGTGAAAGGATGTGGCATTTCTTTGTCTGTTTCCTGGAGCTGCCTCGCCTTCATGCATTTGTGCTGTTTCCTGTGGGGCCAGATGGTGTTGGGAATGGATGAAGGCGAGCAAGTATGAATATGTACATATATACATACATACACATACACACAGGTACATGTTCACACTTGCTCGCCCCATCCACTCCTGATGCCATCCTGCTCCACAGGAAATAGCATCGCCACCCCCCCCGCACCAGCGAGGTAGTGCCAGGAAACAGACGAAATGGCCACATTCGCTCACACTCAGTCTTTAGCTGTTATGTGTATTAAACTGAAACCACAGCTCCCTTTCCACATCCAGGTCACACAGACCTTTCTGTGGTTTACCCCAGGTGCTTCACATGCCCTGGTTCAGTCCATTGACAGCACATCGACCCCAGTATACCACATCGTTCCATTTCATTCTATTCCGGGCACGCCTTTCACCCTCATACATGTTAAGGCCGCGACTGCTCAAAATCCCTTTCACTCCATCCTTCCACCTCTAATTTGGTCTCCCACTTCTTGTTCCCTCCACTCTGAAACATATATCTTTTTTGTCAACCTTTCCTCACTCATTCGTTCCATATGTCCAAACCATTTCAACACACCCT
>JAYMFT010036361.1:0-15783 GCA_038088735.1 Panulirus argus | reverse complement strand
ATATATATATATATATATATATATATATATATATATATATATATATATATATATATATATATATATATACACCAGAGGTGGTCGTAACACACGGCCCTAATCTCTCCTTCCCCCATTGCAGGGTCGCTGGTGGAGATACCGGAGCAGGCGGAGCAGGTTTTGCGGCTGTACACCTGCTTCCAGAACAACACACTGGGTCGCCTGTGGACGGACGCTCAGCCTTACCTCTTCCCCTTTCTGGTGCAATACAGGTGAGCCACATTGCCAACTTGCCTCCCCTGCCTTCCCTACCCCTACTCCACCCACGACTACATCCCGCTGCCAACACGGAGGCCACCAAGGGCCACTCCTGGCCTACAAGAGTCTCCGTCGTAGTCTACGAAGTAAAACGGGGTTGTATGTCCCTGGCGAAATGGTGATAAAATCACATTATTGTCTATAACAGCATGAGTTTTGACTTCAGATGTATCAAGAACAACCGGATGGAATTGTAAGAGGAGGATTTTGATAAGTTTTCGATTAATTCATTTCCCATAAGGTAACAGACGCGTGTTCTGCTTCTAACCAGATTACAACAAGGGCAATTCAGTGCTCTTGTTCTTCTGACCGTGTATGAAGTTGGACTTAATACTTTATGTGTTTTGAGGGTGATGTGTGTCTGCATGACCTGACCTGACCTGAATTATAGTATCTTTGTGAACCAGGTTATAGGGTGGGAACGATACACATACTGATACGACATATAAAGTGGTTTACATCAGTTGTAACATCACAAGGGAAGCCAGACTTAGTGAAAGAGAGAGGCGCCCTTGCTTTATACTGCAGTCCCGGGTCGATCAGTCACCCTCATTGGTCCTAGTTCGTATCAGTTCAGGAAGTGTGAACTTGGAGGCCAGGTTGTTGCCTCGAAGCAGGTAATTAATTATCATAATTATTTTTACTGAGGACTGTCACACAGTATGTAATGTTCAGCCATAGGAACAAACCAGATTCGATTATAGACATGTCAGTACTGGCCCGTTGCACCAGACCAGTATTTCCTTGACCACTTTGAAGAGAAGAGATGTAATTGGATCTCATTATGACCACGATGTAATGATGCGCGTGAGCAGTATCTTCGGTACAGACGCGATGTATAAAGTGAAGCCAAACGAATCAAAAAGTTCGACTATCGTTCCTTGTTTTGTTAGGTGTTTGAAGACAGTGAAATGTTTAAAGTGGACATCTTTTTTAGATAAAGGGGAATGATCTAATCCCATTACATTAGAAAGTTTATGTATTTCGCCAATAAGTGAAAAATTAAGTGAGGGCGATTTAATGAATAACGTTGAGCGTCAGGGCGGAGGGAGGAGGCATTAAAACGAGGATGTTCAGACAGCCCCCACTGCAGTCCAGAAGACATTTCGCCAAACAGTTCAAAATATGGCTGATTTTTGTCACTTCTCTTGATGCATAACACTGGTAAGTCATGCACGATGAACTACCTGAATGAGATAGTTTTACACTTGAACTAGCACAAGATTATTTTGTCGTATATAAACACTATAAATGGTAGTGGACGGTGGAATATTGAAGAAATAAACAGTGTCATGTGGTTCAGATGTTTCAGATCTCTCACGGAAGATCTTCAGAGACGGGAGAACGTGGTCGTGGTTGAGAGATGTGGTTGGCTATTAGCTGTACCCTGGGCCAGCTGATTAGCACACACACACACACACACCTGGTCCACAACTCGTGCCACACTACTTCACTGACTCACCCACATCATACTCACGTTGCTCCTCACCTCTAACGACCCACTCGCTATGCTCCCGTCAGCCACAACCGACCTACTCGGCCCCACTATCTCCGACCCAACCAAACCCGCTCACCCTACCCCCGACAGCAACACTTCAACCGGCCCATCCACACCCCAGTCACCCCTGCTCGAACAACGCCATCACCACCTGCCCACCCAGACCCACTCACTCTGCCCCAACACCACGTAAACCCACTCATCCTGCTCCACCATCACCACCGCCTCCTCCAGTCCATCCCTTTCGATCCTCGTTCCGTTTCTCTAAGACATTAGTGCAGATTTTACTTTGGCACGGTGGGGCCTCCAGTGAACGAGGCTTTGGCAAGCATCAGTAGGGTCGGGCCGTGGTGGACTTGGGTGCTGGTTATGTCTGGAGCGGTGACAAGTGTATCGTAATAGGCTTTTAATTCACTGGTAATATTCATCACTGACTAATTTTCGATTAGTTACGATATACGCTTATTATTTTCTTCAGAATTCCAGCCTACGTAACCCTCTACAGGAGGGTAGTCATATTTCGGGTAATATATAGTTGTTGCTTTTACAGAATTTCCTCATACGTGGATCTTTAAGCTTCAGAGTGCTTGATATTATTAAGGTTAGCAGGGATAGAGAGAAGAGAGTCCCTTTGTTTCTAGGTGACGGATATTTCACTTAAATGTTTCAGTCTGATAGCGGCTGCTGTGACGTACATCATGTGGCGGAACGTGGGCAAGGAAAAGCTCAGGAAGTTGACTCACTTGGGCAAGTCGGCCATGGAGGACACGACCACCTTGGACAAACGTGGTGTCCGGAAGGGACACTGGAAGGTTAGTCCCTTGATGTATTCCAGAGACGTCTCTGTACTGTGTCTTAGGAACAGTTTGCCTAATATTCTTTCACTTAGTATAATAGTTTCCGACTTTGGTAAGAGCATCTAGTTCCCATATATCCAGCGGCCTAAGTATAATAGTTTCCGACTTTGGTAAGAGCATCTAATTCTCATCTATCCAGCAGCCTAGCAACTTGGTAGTCTCTAAGGAACGTTTCATCTCTGGAACGGACTATATCATACCATTACTGTGCTTCAGGTTGACTGCAGGTCGGCCTCCAAGGGCCTCTTCCTCGGGCTGCTGTGTCTGGTGGGCGGTATCGTCATCCTCATCATCTTCTTCGTCATGAAGGAGCAGGAGGACTTCAAGATCAAGATGTTCTGGATCTGCAGCGGCACCCAGATGATAATCTTGGGTCTGGCGGTGGTGACCACCATCATCGGCTTCCTCCAGATACCCAAGCTCTCCATCTCTACCTCCAAGCCACTGGACCTTGACCGTCTCCTCCTCTCCTCCACCATCATTGGCGTGTACCTCTTTGCCGTCTTCGGCATGATCGTGGGAGGCATCAACTACACCGACTCAGAGTACCTGGCCACGTTCTGTGTCCATGGCATGTTGCTTCTACAGGTGAGTGTTGGCTTCTACGGTATGGACACAAACACACAGTCTGCTTCATTTTTCGTGAACATTGCCGTATCATACACGTCACCTTGTATGCAACATCCTGTTTCATTATAACCCAAGTTGAAGTTTAAACAAAAGGTATGAAAATATTATATTAAAAGATGATTCTTGATAATTTGACGTTTGACATTTTTATGCAGAATATTTGAGCATCATTCTAATTCCCTCTCAACATGTAACTGGTTTGTTGCGGCCCTTTGAATGAGTGCCAGATACAGAATATGATCCCGTCAGTCTTTTCAAGCGAGCAAATGATCACCTTCAGCCAATAAATGATCACTTGACGTAATGCATCAAGTAAATGATCACCTTCAGCTGTTGCGTGATCACTCCACGCAGTGCATCATTATTTGTCGATTATTCTATAATTCTTGCAGGTGTCGCTACAAGACATGCTGGTGGCGGAGGCGAGTCGCCGGACCTGTACCTCCAGGTACCAGATGCTGACCAAGCCAGGTCGTCAGGTCATCACGTTCCTCCTGTTTGCCAACGTCACCTTGTGGATCTTGGACACCTTCATGACGCACACCAGCGTCTCGCAACAGTTCCAGTTCGGGTTTTACGGGGTGTTGGCGTGGGGCATAATATCCCGCATCTCCCTCCCGCTCCTCATCCTCTACCGCTTCCACTCTGCCGTCATCCTAGTCGAGATCTGGAAGAACACCTACAGAACAAAGGCCGACTAGGATGCGCCACCTACAGCCAGCTCAGAACTAAGCGTCAAGGCCCATTATCTTGACTACAGTGTACATGAGTTTCACCCGTATGTAACACGCCCTCCCTCATACCAGTCACTTGCTCACTCCAATTGTCATCATTGTTCAGATTCCGTAGCGTACTACAGTTCTCTTCCTTGTCGGACCTGTTCGGCAACACCACCTCCCCCGCTCTGTCTGGCCCCTCGTTCCGCACGTCGGCGCGTCTCTTCAAGTCTTCCTCCTTCGCCATGCCCATCCCACTCTCCTCCTCCTCCTCCTCCTCCTCCTCCTTTCCCTGGGGTTGCAGGCTCCTCCTCAGAGACCCTGTCGCCTCACTCTCAAGTCTCTGCCTCGGTCCCGGTTCTGACGCAGGTGATAAGGTTCCCCCCCGACCCCCCGACTCCATCGCGACTCTGTGACCACAAGGACACGTACAACTTTTCTCAGGACTCGCTTGCGCACCACAGTGTGCAGGTGATGACAGACATCAGCACTGGTAACACCCCACACATGACCCTGGTCTCGCCAGCTAGTGGGAATGAAAATGTTCAAATGAAGGACAGAATGAAGCGCCGGGACCAGAAGCTCAGGAAGCTCTTGTTCGGCAATGACTCGACCTTGCAGAGACAACGTAGTTTGGTCATTAAAGAACTTATGATGGGGCACGGCCACGAGGGCTGCCTCATGACCTCGCATCCTGTTCAAAAGGAACTTAAGAAACTGCTCCGTAAGACCATGAAGCTGAAGGCTAAAGGCAAAAGTAAAAAAGCGACATCGGTCGAAAAGCTTCGCAGATGGGTGACGAAGCGAAGACGGAGTGGAAGTACTTGTCTGTTAAGTAAATCGGACGTAAGTTCCGTGAACATGTTGCGTACCAGGAGTAAAACCCGCAGCCTAGCGGGCTCACACGACCCCGGGACGAGCAGCGACTCTTACCTAACACCCAGACCTCTGACACCTTCCCGACCTACCCCTAGACAACTACGACGCTTAACTCCTCCCAGCAGATCATACTTTAGAAGCAACAGCTGCAGACAGCGCAGCGGCGAAGATTATCCCTTTGAAAGCGAGAGAACGCCACTTGCTAACAGTTCAAGACGCAGTGGAAGACGGCAAGTCACACCAGGGAAGATTTCTAGAAAGCGTGGTGCAATTTCACAGAGTTTCAGAGATATGGCGTCTGTGTCTCCGGAAGAATATTTTACAATACGAAAGTCGCTCAGGAGGATTCAGAAAATTAATCGCTCTTCAGTAAAACAAGAGAGAGCGCTTAAATCTATTTTAAAGCGAAAGCTTTTCAGGCATTTCAGCGACCGACGGCGTCAGGCACCTCCTTTGGGCAGCTTCTACTTCCACAGGAGATGCAGATCATCATCCTTGTCCCCTTCAAGAAGCCTTATTGAGCCTGACGATATTGACCATCACCCGCACCGCAGAGGGCAGGGGTCACCCAGACCAGCTTCTCGGCTTGAACGGCTACAACGGGCTTGGCGGGAGGAGGATATTTACTCCCTCAATCCCTTCGACTCCTGGAGACTCAGACACCATCCCACTCGTTACTCACCCCCACCGCGCCCCCCGCGCGGTAGAGTGCCACCACCTGACCGTAGACGGGGAAGGGGTATGCCATATAATGGCCCCAGCCAGCATAACGCATTCCCTGTTGACCAAATGCCCATAAGACGAAGACTTCGAAATTCCTGGAGACAGGAAAGGGACACCACGCCTTCGCCGCCGCCTCCTCACAGACGTCGAAGCTTTACGCCACCTCTTCACCAAGACCTTGACACTGGGTCTTCCCAACTGATTCCAGAGAGGTCTTCCCACCTGCTCCCTCAACCTTCCGATGTCTTTTTCCGCCCACGCCCACCCAGTAATGATACCTTCTCCCCTCCACACTTACCAGGGCCACTTGGCTCCTCACAGGCAGAGGCCTCGCCCCTTGTCCTGGGCTGGCTGCAGGTGCCCCACAACACTGCTGAACCCGTGAAGAACAGAGTCTTCCGGAAGGCACCATGGCTCCGCGGCCTGCCGTTCCTCCACAGGTAACGCCAGGCTTGTGTTATGTATATAATGAACAGTACGTATCGCACCTTCGCTGCCCACAAGCTGACGAGACAGCACCCACACCCCAACCTCCACACCCACTCACACGCACATACACTTGTGGGGTGGTCGACGCCCGTGAGTGCATACAGCATGTAATTTGTATCATTTGTGTTGAAATTAACAGTGTGCGTTGATAGAGTACGAATTGTTGATTTGTTAATGATTTTTATTGTTATTATTTATATGTAAGATAAAACCGTATTTAGTGACGAGCGTTTTGCCATTATTATTTTATGGTGAACCATTTGTATAGTGTTAGATACATGCCAATACTGTTTCATATGTCTCACGATTGTGCATTTTTCACAGTTCACCGAGAGAGAGTAGTTAAACTATTTTTTTTTTTGTGAATATCAGCCATATTTTAAGCATCCAGCATTTTCTTATAATTATTTATTGTACATACTATGTGCAAGAAACTTCATGGTTTTTATATAAGTAATGAGTGGTAATGGTTTTTTGTTAAATCATAATGTAAATGTATTTTAATGGTTGCGGGCCCAAGATGTACATAGGCTGTTGAATTATTGTTGATTTATAATAAATTATATACTCGTATGCCCAAGTTTCTCTGCATCCTCGTGGGTAGTAGCTTTAATCTTAAGTAGGAAATGTCTTGAAAGTAACAAGAATGGCAATATCTCGCAGGAGATCATTTATGAATGTTAACTAAACGATGTCTTGGACGATCTCTTCATGATTTTCTACACATGTAAGTATGCTTTTAAATGGATGTGCAATGGGTCAAAGTACCACACTGATTCAAACCACTTTTTTCTTTTTCTAATAAGCTGAACTATGTGTGAGGAATCCGATTGCAATGTGGCAAGAGGTAAAAAGGATTGTGGTTTTCAGACACGCAAGGCAACAAGCTGATAGCATATCTTCCATGGCTGCTTGCGATATTAGTATCAATGCAAGATATCGCTGGTTCTGTGCGCTTCAAAAGCCTGTACTGCAACGCTATAGAGGGGCGGTGAGTAAGTGTGAGGGATGGAGACACCAAAGGCTGGACTGGAAAATGGTGAGACGGTGCGTCTTGCAAGGCAGTAGGAATCTTGGAGGGAGGCAACAGCCAGGTGAGTAGGAGTCTCACAAGGCCTCTGTAAAAACTTAATCCCAAGATTATAGTCGTGGTGGCTCTTGTTATATATGCTGCTGTGACTAACGTAGTCAGTAAGTGCTAGACACACTCATCCCTGATACGGTGCATTATAACGTCAGCTGTTTGGCTTGGAAAGAATTGTGCAAGCTGAACCGACTCGTGTAAGCTACAACGACCTGTGGAAACTGCAATGACGGACGGTAGGACTTGTGTAGACCTCCTGTAGGACTTTACAGACGGTTGGAAACTGGGTTTTTATACTGTGCTGATGTGACGTGTGATGGATTCTGGTTGGTAGTGAAGTTAACCTTTGGTAACCTAAGGTGACCCAAAGATGTTTTTACCTGTAGTGAAGTAGAGTAAAGGGTATGTGAAGTAGGCTAACCTGGTGGGAAACTGTAAACTCTCCTGGATTGTACGGATCTGTGGTTAGTACCTGTAACCTCTCTAAGTTGCAACAAACTGCGGTATTCGTAGTAACCTTCAGAAAACTCTGATAACCTTCACCAGCCTATAGTAACCTAGTACTAGTGTAGGCCTCGACCTACACAATGGGTAGTGGTGATCCGCCGATGGTTTTCATGGATATAAGGCTGTGGCGGTGGATAAACGGACAGGTGTGCTAACGTCTGGTAGGATGACGTCGTGATGAGTAAAAAGTGGTGGTGGTATTACTCTGTGGTAGGATGATGGTGGTGGGGTCTGGCAGCCTGATGGCATGGCTGCTTCAGTGATAGATTGGTAAATGTTGTATGATTGTATTGAAGGTATGGCGGTATGGTTGGGAACGATATTGACCTTAGGAGGGTGAAGTCTGTGTGGTATACTGGTATTATTTTAGGGTACGTGTGATGTGGTGGGTAGGAAGGTGGTAAGGTACTATACAGTAGTGGTTGAAAGGTGGTACTATCTAGTTGGGCTGGGTGTCCAATAGTTAGATGGTTAGTATAGCAAATTTTTTTGTATGGTCTGGAAGGTGATTGTACCGTTTGGTAGATCCTGGTAGCATGCGGGTTTCAACACCTCCCGGTAACACTCTATTAGCGTAGGTGGGGAGGCGATGGCGGTGTTGGTAACATGCGTCTGGTAGTAGTGGTGTCTGGGTGCCCGGGGTGTTGGTAGGTGATGCCAGAGTGTTGGAAACAAGTTGTTGTTGTTGGTGGTGATGGTGGCAGAGTGTTAGGGGCATGTGGCTGCTGGTGGTGGTGGCGGCGGCAGTGGCAGAGGGATGGTAGAACGTGGCTGGTAGTGGTGTCAGGGTGTGAGGGGTGGTGGTAGTAGTGGTAGAGGGATGGCAGCATGTGACTGGTGGTGGTAGTGGTGTTTTGAGTGCGCGGGTTGGTGGTAGAGGGATGGTAGCATGAAGCTGGTGGTGGTGGTGGTGGTAATAGTGGTGGCTGGGTGCGCTGGGTGGTGGCGGCGCCAAGTGGTGGTAGAGGGATGGTAGCATTTGGTGGTGGCTGGGTGCGCGGGGCGGCGCGTGTGCAGGCGTATTGACGTGTGCGTGCGCGGGTGTGTTCAGGGGACGGGGGTCGGTCCGGCAGTCGGGTGCTGGTGCCACACCGTCCTACCGCTGGCCGCTCCTACGCCCGCCTGCCTGCCACTGCCGCAGCCCGTCGCCTCCACCCCAACCAACCAACCAACCTCTCGCCTCCAACAACTACACCACCAACGACGCCGCAGCAACAACCACTACACTTCCACCACAATCGTCCCCCACGCAGACGATGCGGAGGCCCCGCCGACGATAGCAAGATGACGCTGTGTTGAGGTGGCCGGCTCGCGACGTGCCCTGCTGCTCACTAGCCCTACTGTCGCACCCGCTTCGCAAGCCCCTGGAAGATGCCCTTCCGCATGCCGCCCGCGGCGGGCGTGCTCCGCGCCGCCGCCGCTGTGTGGGACGGAGTGAGGGGTTCCGTGCCGGAATCATGCCTGGGTGGACCTGACGAACGCCTAAACTTCGCCAAACATGGAAGGAACCGTGGTGATGTTGAGATGACTGCTGTAAACACTGCCGAGGGGGCCCCGGGCGAGGAAGGCGCGCCCCCTGGGGAGCAGCAGCAACAGCAGCCGCCCCTGCAGAGGGAGGGCTCCATGAGCAGCGTGTCCACAGTTGGGGTGGAGGGCGCGGACAATGACCAGATCACGGAGTGGCAGGCGGGATGGAACGTCACCAACGCCATCCAGGTAAACGCCTCCTAGTGGAGCTAGTCTCTAGTAACACCCACCATCCACTGCCTTTCAGGACTGATTCTCTAATCCCTCTAGGGTATCCTTATTTCTCCAGACCTACCTAATTTCCTCCCAGGTTATCCTCAATCCTCCTACTTTTCTTAATTTCCTACCAGCAGCTATATTTTCTTGTGGAAGTACTTCCTACTTGCTGCTTTATCCCGGTTTTCTAAGTTCTTTCGGGTGTACCCAATATCTCCTAGCCTTCCTCCTTAACCTGTACTGTTTCCTTGGACCGATCTAGTTCTCACACGTCCCTGGTCCTGCTAACTGTTCCTGCCTGTCCTCGTCCTCCATTCCGTTACGTTCTCATAAGTCATCCCTGTCACCTTTGATTGTCCTGGCTTGTTTCAGTAACTCTTACATGTTGGCCTGGTCTGTGGTAGACGCCTTATCCCTCCTAGTCATCGAAGGGTCTCCTACAACCCTGGTAAACCACATTTCAAAGTTTTGTGCTTATTGATCAATCTCGCGTAGTGTGTGTATTCTCTTACCCTTACTGCTTGTGTTATTCTCACTTTCAGGTCTCCTAGTACCTCAATGATTATTCTGATGTACCAGGATCTCCCTTGTAGACTTGACGACCATAAATGGCGGAGCATTTCTGAATTGTTACTACATGTCACCAAAAGTACCTTCAGGTCTTCAGTCCCCTGTGGTCCAACCTACCAGTCACTCTCTACCTTCCCTTTATCGTTCCAATCGTACCTGAACCTACTGATGGGTATTTAGCGTATTTAAAGGTCGTCTTGGTATTCCAAGGACCCATGTAGTTCACGTCTCAGTGGTTCTAGTACCTCCACATACCACAGAAGTTTTCTTAGTCGTTCAAATAACTCTTGAACGTCACTCGCTACACGTACTGTTCTCCAGTATGTAACCTGGTCATAGACCATCAGTTTCTCTTAATGGATTAACTTAGAGAAGTGGTCAGCGTTCCCGACCGTGACGCATTCAGGGATCACCCCGGGTAGAGCGCATAGGTTCGAATCCTAGTTGCGGCTCGGTCCACAGTCCACCCAGCTGTTCGTCCACCCTTTGGGGTTGGTCGCTAAAATGGATGCCTGGCTCAGGATAAGGTATATATATGTAGCGTTAATGGTATGGCCTTGATTAGGGGCTCAGTTGCCCGTGCCGTTTCAATTAACATAAACACAAAGCCTTTCCCCTGTACTTACTCCCTTGTACCCTCCTTATGACCCTAGTGTGTTCCTGTTTTACCCAATTGGGACCCTGGTTGACCCAACACTTTGCCAACACCCTGGCTTGAACCCCACCTAGCCAATACCCTGGCTTGAACCCCACCTAGCCAACACCCTGGCTTGAACCCAACCTAGCCAAAACCCTGGCTTGAACCCAACCTAGCCAACACCCTAACCTCAACCCAACCTAGCCAAAACCCTGGCTTCAACCCAACCTAGCCAACACCCTAGCCTCAACCTAACCTAGCCAAATCCCTGGCTTCAACCCAACCTAGCCAACACCCGTCTCAACTCAACCTAGCCAACACCCTGGCTTCAACTCAACCTAGCTCATACCCCGGCTTCAACCCAACCTAGCCAACATCCAGGCTTCAACCCAACCTAGCCAACACCTTGGTTTGAACCCAACCTAGCCAACACCCTAGCCTCAACCCAACCTAGCCAACACCCTGGCTTCAACCCAACCTAGCCAACACCCTGGCTTCAACCCAACCTAGCCAACACCCTGGCTTCCACCCAACCTAGCCAACACCCAAGCCTCAACCCAACCTAGCCAACACCCAAGCCTCAAACCAACCTAGCCAACACCCTGGCTTCAACCCAACCTAGCCAACACCTTGCTTAGCCCAAACCCTCGCCAACTCTCTGCTTGACCCCACATCTCGCCAACAACTCCCAAGCCGTCTTGGTGGTAACTCCGGGTCGCGCTGAGGTGGCTGGCTCAACTATTTTTCTCACACGTCACCCCCATTTTTCATTGATTTTCATCAGGCCTGCAGCCGCCGGCTTGGCTTATACTCTCCTTAATCTTGTTAAATGAATATCAGGATATGAACCATTAAAACAAATGTACTTAATAAGTAATAGTAAAGGAGTGATGTTCAGCCACAGCCCGCAGTTAATGAAATGAAGTTTGAAATTTTATATTTCATATTCATACCATATTTAAACCACTGAAATTATTCAAAGTGTGCGAAAGGAATAGAATGAATCGGTATATATTCCTTTTGTTTACCTAATCACTCATTTCTTTTTTTTTCTTTTCCTTTCGAAATTGGAAAACCTAGCTAACATGCTCCCAAGATGGCGTGTTTGCCGTTGAAGTACTACTTAACGGTTGGGTTTGTAAGCGGATGTAGTGGTCTCAGAACAAATGAGGGGGTCTTGCCTTGCCTGTTGCACTACAGATGTACTCGATAATGTACTGAAATTGTTCTTGCTCAGATAAATGGGATTTCAATACTCGACTAAGGCTTTACACCTCAGCAACCAGAATCATATTTCTTTTTCCATTACACTACACTGACAATAGAAAGGTAAACAGTTTCTGTACCATATTTCATATCTGATCTTCTAGATAAAAGTGAAAAATGGTGTCGCTTAAAGAAATGAAACAACTCTGAGGGTGTTCATGAAATCCCACTGAGGATGTACAAATAACAGCTCTGTGTCAGCAAGACAAGCCAAAATTCCATACCAGCACCTAAATCGCTTAAGCCAATAGTGATGATCCCTTGGAACTTTACTCCTACATGCGCGCCAACATAGTTTATCAGCCTTAAAGCAGGTTTATGTGAATGCTTTACAAAAAAAAAAAAAAATGATCGCTCATAAACACCAAAGATCAACTCCACTTACGCCAAAGATAACTCCATCTTTTAACATCAACGCTGTTCCTTCATTAAGTTCTCGAGGATCCCGATTCCTCTATCAAAGAATACAGTATTGAAACTGAACTGAACAGATGAGCCATATTGAAGAGTATAATAGGCTTCATGTCTCATGGGCTACCCGGTAAAACCGAGCGAGGCTTATTATTATGAAACAGACTTGGAAGTAACTTACCTCGTTTTACTTCTACAGCTGATGCAGGAAACGTGGTAGTCGTCACACCACTCTTAGATGGCCCAAGCTTTTCAGAATCTCTTCGTATCAAAGATGCCCAAAAAAAGATCCAGTGAAGAATCACTTCCATCCAGAAACCAGACATCCAGTTTTCGTATTCACCCTGGTCGAAAATTCAATTTCATCAAGAATGCTTTTCTCTCAAGTCTTATTGCCCAGATTATGTTACATTTGGTTTTACTAATCTAACCCAAGCAGTAAAGAAGTCTTTGAAACACACAGGATAGCCGAAATTCATTAAGAAAAAAAAAATAGTCACTCAGAAATAAAAGTTTTCTTTCGTTTTCCAATTTTTTTGTCGTTCATAATAGTTAACTGGTAGGGGATGGTATCTCTTGCTGGTAGGCTACGGGCTCGAGAGTTCTACTGGAATCTGGCGATTTTATATATTCTATATTAGTGAGCTCTTTAAGGATATTAGTTACGTTTAAGTAATTTAGATCAATCAGGGATAGAAATTTAACATATCTAAAGAATAGCAATTCCAATCAAACAAACTTAAAGCTAGTCTTACGCCACAAAAGTGATCACTTCAAATGGTAGCGAGTTCTAGATGCATAACGATTCCATCGATGCGATTTTCGTCGACACTGAATTTCTCGCACGTGAAAGAAAATGAAAACAACCGTACCCATGGTCTCCCAGCTCGAGATATGATCCTGTACTTGCAGCCACCCTGTCTTTGTCAGCAAACAGTTTATGGGACCATCAAGGATACTCCTGACCGCATATGGATTCACAGTAAAGCTCCACTTGCCTACGTTTCAGGGCTTCTTGTACGACACTGACACTTTTGTAAAGATTTCCTGTTTACACAATTGTCAGCGTAAGATTAACACATTCACTAACAATATCAAAGTCCATGTTCAGTAAAATCGCTGCTTTACCACTAATTGGACTCTTTTTACCCAAATAAGAGAGAATTTTCACTGTTAACGTCCAACTCTCAGCTCGAAGTAGAAGAAATGAAGGTGTAAACATAGCAACCTATCGGCCATATTTCTAAGCAATTTGTTTAGACCAATCAGAACCTAGAGATGTTAAAGCATAATCACATGTGTTAGGTGAGCTATTCCTCATGGATAATATATATATATTGCAATAAGGTCATAGTTGTGCGCGTGATACAGGTAATTGCTGATAACCACGAGGAAAAATGGGACTTATTGTGTTACATTTTTCCCCTGTGGTTATCAGCATATATATCTTTTTCCTGCATTAGCGAAGTAGCGTCAAGAACAGATGATTGAGCCTTAGAGGTAAAAATCCTCACTTGGCCCCCTTCTCTGTTCCTTTGCTTTGGAAAGTAAAACAGGAGAGGATTTCCAGCCCCCCCCCCCCAAATTCCCACCCCTTTGAGTTGGTGAGTATAATTTGACAGTGAACTGCATTCGTTAGGTGTTGCAGGAAGTGTGAAGATTTCAGAGATTGCAGGTTATATTCTGAGATACATGTATGAATTTTCATATAGAAAAATGACTAAATTCGCGTATACACATGCATGTACATGTTTATACAAATAAGTATAGAAGTGAATATCTGTAATATATATCATAATTTATGATGTGTGATTACCATTTTATATGTTTCGGAGAGAGAGGAGTTTTACAGTGTGCTCCCCGTATCTTAACTATGTATTATCATCTACCATGTCTTTACAAATGTTTGTGTACCCGGGAAATGAATCTGAAGGTAGCAATGGTGAAATGGCAGATGATCATAGTGAAGATAAGTGACAATAAGCTTTGTGATAATGACTGTGACAATGAACATGGGAAGGGAGATGATGGTTCTTATGACGATGATGGTTATTGTGAAGATGAAAAATGACACCGTTTGACCAAATGTAACAAAGAAAATGACGGACCGCGAAAGCGAGGACATGTGGTGTGAAAATGAAACTCGACATGGTGTGAATATGAAGCTCGAGGTGTTGCATTTGAATAATGAATATGACGGTGAGCAGACAAGGACAATAAAGATGGAAATTATGCTCCTGGGTGTTGATGAAAGTGATGCCAAAGGTCTTAACATAAAATGATCCCTTGAAAATGAAGTATAACTTTGAAAACTGTGAAAACTACCAAATTTGAAAATGAAGATGAAGATGAAAAGACAATGATTATAAATATTTATAGTGTCCTGGCAGAGGTATGATAATTATACATATGATCATGTCGATAGTGATAATAATCATAGTAGAAAATGACTTAATGAAGCAGGCTCAGCGAAGATGATAATGGTAAATATGACATAGATGGCTAAGAAGAAAATGATGGCGTTGACAGTGACACTGAAAGTGACGATGAAGTAATAATATTGGTAGAGACAGTGGTGAAAATGATGATAAATCCGAAGATGGAAGAGAACGCGATAGAAAACGATGGTGATGGAACTAGTGAAGGAAAGAAAGAAACAGTTGAATATGAGAGTGAAAGTGCAGTATTGATCGAAATGGTAACGAAGATAGTAGGAACGGAATAGCACAGAAATGTCAAAAGAGGAGGGTGACGAAGAGGGTGACTAGGTTGAAGATGTTGGCCAAGCGTAAATTCACAAGTGATTGTGGTAGCGCTGGCGTAATGGTCCGAAACCATGAATGAGAGTTTGGCACAGAGGCTAGAAACCATTAATATAAATGTGTGCGGCGCAGTGGTAAAAAAAAAAAAAAAAAAAAAAAAAAAAAAAAATGGAGTATATATTGCACAATTGTCAGAAATCTTTGGTGAGACTGGCTTAAAGGTCAGAAACCTTTGGTATTCCCAGATGAAATGGCCAGAAACCCTTAGAATGCCGGGTAAAATGACCAAATACCCTTGTTTATGAATTGCACCACGGCCAGAAACCTTTGGTATGAATGGCACAATAGGTAAAACCCTTGGTATGCCTGTTACCATGGTCAGAAACCTTGGTGTACCCAGCACACTGGCCAAAAATCCTGCTATGCCTGGTACAATACCCATAAATCCTTGGTATACCCTGCAAAATGGTCAGAAACCCTTGGTATGCCTGTAAGTGTGGTCAGAAACCTTTTGCATGCCTGTCTCAGTTCTCAGAAGCCCTTGGTGTGCCTGGTACAATGGCCAGAAACCCTTGCTTTGCCTGGTATATTGGTCAGAAACCCTTATATATTTTCTTTATGTTAGGCGAGACGGCACGGGCAACTGAGGCCCTAATCAAGGCCATCTCATTAACGATATATATATATATATATATATATATATATATATATATA
>JAYMFT010036350.1:0-15784 GCA_038088735.1 Panulirus argus | reverse complement strand
TATCTATATATCTATCTGTTTATCTATCTATCTATCTATGTAACTCCTCGTACAAAACCGGGGTTTCTTTCCCTTACCCCATTCTTAGAAAATGGGTTTCTCTTACCCTTGACCGCCTTTAGAAGATGGGATTTCTTTGCTATGTCCACCTTTAGAAAATAGATGTGTTTGCCTTGTCCAAAATGGGTTTTATTTTCCTTGTGCCCGCTCTTAGAAAACGGGGCTATTTCCACTGCCCACCCTTAGAAAATGGGTTTCTTTCCCTTACCCACCCTTAGTGAACGGGTTTCTCTCTCTTGCCCCCCCCCCCATTAAAAATGCCCCCATTCTGCCCATCATTAGAAAATGGGTCTCTCTTTCCCTCGTCCACCCTCTCCCTGGTCAGCCTCGCTTTTCGTATCACATTTCAAAATTTCCGAAGGAGTATATTTGCCGTAAATGTTTTCAAAGCGACGCTGTGTTTTTTCCTCCCAAAACTCTCTCTCTCTCTCTCTCTCTCTCTCTCTCTGTGTGTATGTGTGTGTGTGTGTGTGTCATTTATGAATATTCTGATCGTGCAATATATTGAAACCAAATCAAGTTAACCTACTGTAATCAATGTGTTCATTTTTTTCACAATATTTTTGCCGACGACAGAGTAATCACACACACACACACACACACACACACAGAGTAAATCCCCGTCAGAACTAAAAAAAATTTACTTTGATAGCGCGCCTGGCTACCTCACCTAACTTCAGACCCGTGCGGCAACGCGCGCTGTGGTTCTTATAAGTCTGCCGGACGCGGGTGTAGCAAAGGGGGCGGGCAGCACCGCTGTCGAGGAGTTGTGTGTATGTGTGTGTGTGTGTATGTGTGTGTGTCAGAGGAGGTGAGGTTGTCGTTGGAGGAGTCCTCTCCCACACGCGCTTCCCTACCACAGTGCTACTAGTGTGAGAGACCAAACAGACCTGTTTTGCCTTACCTAACACGCTTGTAAACAGGTCATTATCTCCAATGGGCAATATTCACCCTTTTTCCCCTGTATCTATATTGAAAATCTTGGCCAATATTATCAAATATTGGGCCAAAAAACATTTTTTTTTTACGAGTACCTGGTACTTAACCCCTTCCATTATCGATAATCGGATTTTCAAATTCCTGGGCCTATAATCACCCACCGAAATCCCAGGCCTATAATCAACTTTTCGATTCCTAGGCCTAGAATCAACTTCTTATATCCTCATCTTACAATCAACTTTACAAATCCTAGGAATCTATTCAGCTTATCAAATCGTAACTTATAATCTGCTTCTCAAATCCCAAGTCTACATTCAACTTCTCAAATCCTAACCGTATAATCAACTTCATAAATCCTAATCTTATGATCAACTTCACAAATCCCTAGTCTATACTCAGCTTCTCATATTCTGGGCCTAAAATCAACTTCTCAAATCCCAAGCCTATTTTCAACTTCTCAAATCCTAAGCCTCTTATCAACTTCTCAAACCCTACCCTATTATAATTTTCTCAAATCCTAAGCCTATAATCAACTTAGCAAATCACCCCTCCCCCTCTCACGCGAGTGAACCCAAGTGGCCGCAATGACTCGTGTAACCTTTGGGGCAGTACAAATCCATGCCACACCCGAGATTACCGGGACATAAACCCCCATTCCTTAGCGAAATGTCAACAGGGCCGTCCAGCGAGTATCACAGGTGAGCAGTCAAGGTTGGCAAATGGCCTGGTAGTGTGGTGTTGCGGCTCTGCCAGTGGTGGCAAGGTTGGCAAGTGGCTTGACAGTCTGGTGTTGCAGCTCTGCCAGTGGTGGCAAGGTTGGCAAGTGGCTTGACAGTGTGGTGTTGCGGCTCTGCCACTGGTAGCAAGTGGCTTGACAGTGTGGTGTTGAGGCTCCTCCAGGTGCAGTGAAAGGTGGCATGTGGCTTGACAGTGTGGTGGAGTCACAGTACCATCTTGCATAAGCACACCCACCTTGAAGACAAACACCAACCTTACCTACAAACACCCACCTTGACAAACACCAACCCTGCATGCAAACACCCACCTTGAAAACAAACACGAATCCTGACTAGTCAACAACCACAAATCCTCAAAACACACACACACTCACCACCTTCAATACAGTGGGAGGGAATACTAATGCCTTACTACCACCTCTGTTGAACTAACGCCAAACATACTCCACGTTAATAACAACTACTGTTGTTTGTTGATCCTTCTGGCGCGTAAAAAAAACAAATACACAAATCGTTTTTAAAAAGACTTTAATTTCCCTCTGGACATTATTTCGTTTGGGAGTAAACGTCTTCAACCGTCCCATTTCTTTGTCAACGTTTTTCAACGGTCATTCTATTTATTCAAAGTTTCGTTCGCCAGATAAAAACTTCAGAGGCTTAATCGAACAACATCCAAAAGTTTCACTTACTTAAATATCACATGTAACAGCCCGCTTAAAACTTAAACGGAGAGGAAAGGGTCCGAATCCGAACGCCTTAAGAAATCGACGTGATGGAATTCGAAGATCTATGGCACGGGAAGAAGACAGGAGGCATTTCATCCGATCCCTGAGCGGGAAAGGAATAACATGAGAGTGAGTTAGAGGAAGGTGAATGAATACACAGCTGCCTCGTATCCGCAGCAGAAGGAGTACTGAACAGATTCATCAACCAACATTTCATGTAACATGAAACACTAACAATAACAAGTTCAACAGACGCCTTTTATTGCTGCTGACCACCTCCGCCTGGGCTACAGATACTCATGGGAGTTTGCCCCTGCAAGTGACAGTGAACAAACTCAAATATAAACTTTGCCAGTAAAGTAGTGCTCGTATCCAGTAACATTATGCATCTGACTGTCGTAAAATTAGGGCGTTCAGAGATGATTCCTGGCGAAAATCAAAAGGTACGTGAAAGCATTTCATCCACAATGTTCAACCTAAGATAATCATAAGGTACTTTAACTTTGCCAAATGCAAATAATTCCCATGTTACATTATCTTGCTTGCTACGTCATCTAATAATTGTTGTCCAAAGTTTGTAACCAGCTCTCCAACTAAATAAACTGCCTCATAATTCATTCATTGCTGTCCAAACTTCAACGATTTCCTTCTCACGATGGGACCTGTAATGCAACTCAATCCCTGAGACCCATTTCCTGGAGATTCTGGGCACTCTGTGTTCCCCCTCTTTTACGCCACGCCTTCAGCATGGGTAGGAGTGCCCAGTATATTCGCCGCCCTTGCGGGAAAAGCCTACATCAGTTGGATGCTCATTCGTGAGGATGCAGTGAGGTGCAAGGGCCTGGTGAAGTGTGAAGTCCTCAACACCTCCGTCAGTGCTGGAGCACCACCCCGACTCCTGCCGCCCCTCAACGCCTTACTATCTCATGCTAAAGTAAATAATTAGTCTACCGCAACTCCCTACTACCCCTTCTAGGGCCTCATCCTCAGCACGACTACCCAACAGAATCCCTCTGACACAACGGTGGGGTCTCATCCATGCATCCCTCAGCCTGACCTCCCAACAGAATCCTTCTCATCCTTACTTCCCTCATCTTGACCACTAAACAATGAAGCCTCTGATGAATTCTTGGGTGAAAGCTATGAAAGCCTTGGGTAAATCCGTGGGTGAGTTCTGGAAGCCTTGGGGGTAAGTCCTGGGATGAGTTTTGAAAGCCTTGCATTTCTCTCTCTCTCTCTCTCTCTCTCTCTCTCTCTCTCTCTCTCTTACTCGTTCCATCAAATATTCAAACATACACACACACACAAACACACACTCACACACACACACACACATACATACACACACACACGAGATGGGGCCCCACGAGTGTGAAACTCCCTCCCCGTACAATACAAATAGGTAACTACGCGCGCACGCACACACACACACACGAAGAAATACACTCTTACAAGAGGGGCCCTTGTAAGCAAATCCTTATTTACTCAGGGAAACGCTGTGTTTCACTTGCTGGGGCCGTATTTATATTTGGCCTGGGACAGCTGTGGCCGCATTACCGAGACAGTCGCTCACCATTTCCGCTGTGGGAGCTATGTCGCACGTTTCTTTACCCGTCACTCTCCCACGGGATATGAAGTCAACACTCGCGAGATAATACAACAGACCGTTATGATTCATGATGAATGTAGCCCTCATCAACATGATGAATTAAAAACCTTCATCAGGATGAATGTCGCGCTCATCAAGGCCAAGCATTTTGTCCTGAACAGGTGGTGAGTTAACTCGCTTTCTCTTCGTGACAGTGAATCTTTGATCTTCCACTGTGGCCAGACAGGTATCCGACACAGCTGCAGTTGGGACGCATCCTATCACCTGTGCCATGTCGGCCACCATGAAATGAAATATATAGATAATGTCACGCAATCATCCGGCGTCCTCAGTCATCCATCCCTCAGCCGACGAAAATAAGTCTCGAGCTAAACACAAACACAGGATGTTCACGACCCACGACACTGGACGACTGCTGATGGACCAAAGTGTGTGTGTGTGTGTGTGTGTGGGAATGATGGCCGCCAGCCCATCTCCCCTCCCTTCCTTCCCTTACGCCGCGCCGGAGCGTCATGGAGAAATGATCATAGCGAAATTTGACCCGACACCCAACTGACAGTCTCCTGCGTCTTCTCTTTGCCTTACGAAGTGCATCGAACAGCAACTATATTTAATGCCGTTGCGAACGTTCAACAACACACAATCTACCCGCAGCTCATGTACGACATATACTATAACCCTTATGCACGACGGGACGACCCTTGGCCTCCGGCTCTACTACCATGCACAAGGGTCGTGCGCGTCTTGCGCAAGGGGTTACGCTTTCCCCTCCCTCATTTACATAAGATGGCTCAAGCGTAAACAGCCGCTCATCTCGCTTATCCTTTCCCCGAAGTGATGGTGGACTATCTCCTTATTCACTCGTACCGTCTCCTTTCTCTTTCTTCTTTCGTGAAAACTTTATGCCCCTTACGTTGTCTTCCAATCATCATCGTATCACCAAGGTTTAGCTCTCCAGATTCCCTCTTTTACATCTTCTAGCCTCCATATGTATGTATGTACGTATATATATATATATATATATATATATATATATATATATATATATGAAGGTGAAATCGAAAACTCTTATCCAACTCCTGGAAATCTGGTTTTCCACTCTGTTATTCTTAAGGCCCGTGGTCAACATTTGCTCTCTTTACCTTCTCACTTCCATGCCCGCCTCTCGCCCACATACCACAAAAACCTACCCCACATATTACTATCAAAGGTACGACACCATACTGCCCACTCATATATTTTCTTTAATTATCAAAACGTTCCGTCGTTTCGATTCTTTCCAAAACCCACCAGTCAATCTCTTCACCTTGTTTCTCTGCAGCCAAGTCTCCGAGGGAGGAAAAGTCTAAACCACAATGCGCCGCCGTAGGAGCGAAAGTCGCCCCACGCCAGCAGCTCTGTTCCCTGAACCAACACAAGTGTTACGTGAGGAACACTTTACACCGCGGTGTTACCACCCACTCCAGTGGTACACAGGAGTACTGTTAACTGAGGCAAGACACGAGTCGTGAGAGTACCTGTGGGAGGAGGGGTAAGAGGCCATCCAACCTCTAGCCCTCGGCAACTGCTGTTCAAAGGTCCCGCAGGCCCTGAGGCACGCAGCCCATACGGGCCGACACATGACTCCCCTGAAATCTCTCTCTCTCTCTCTCTCTCTCTCTCTCTCTCTCTCTCAAGTGGTGCTAAGGCCAGACCACCTTGCTTGGACACTGGGTCTGTGTGGTCTGTGTATCTACGTAACTCTTTGTAACTCTTTCTCTCTCTCAGTAAGAGGTGGGAAGAGAGGGAGAGAGGGACTTTTGTGGTGTGTGTGTGTGTGTGTGTGATGCAGCATCGCCGGATGCGTACCTCCGGAAACCCTCTCTCCACTCGCCTGACACACCTTGAAAACGCTGCCAACCCTCTTACTGGCCTGAAGCAAATTATGGAATCATCATCACCAGTGTCTATCACTGGAGGACTGTGAATCAACAAGGCCTTTCTTCAGCACCTTATGTATGAATATCTCTCGACCAGTGTGTGTGTGTGTGTGTGTGTGTGTGTGTGTGTGTGTGTGTGTGTGTGTCAACGAGAAGCAATCCACATGGGTTAAAGGTACGTAAGCCTACAGCATCCTGGCATCCATATGGGCTGAACTGCGACGAATTCTTTTTCCATCTATCCACCAGCTCTCTTGTCCCTTACACGACGCGCCTCCCGGGGCCAGCAGAAGATTAAGGAGCGAGACATTGTGGTGTTCTGCTGCACGACGAAGGCACTGTGCAGGTCAGACGACAGTAAGTTAAGGGGGGTGACACCCTCTGGTAAAGAGTGGAGCTGGAAGGGAGGGGCAAGTTCACCCTACTGAGCAAACCTGGGAGGGTTAGTTTATTTAGCGTCTGTTGACCTCTTGCGCAAGACGGGATGGTCTTTGAGCACGATGGTGCAGCCCTTGAACACCACGGTAGCACCCTTGCACGCGCCAGTATGGCCTTTGAGCATGACGGTGCGGCCCTTGAGTTGGGCGGCATGGCCTTGAGCAATGAAGGTATGGGGCCTCGCAGACAATGCTATGGCGCTTGAGAACGACGTACGGTGGCTAAGCCGGACGATATGGCTCATGAGCAGGTCATTGAGCGTGACGGTGTAGCCGTTAAGCAGGCCGGTACGGTCTCTGGATACGATGGCGTGAGTAGAGTCTCTGAATCTTGACTGCCAGCTCCATAACGTTTCTCTTACCTACAGGTCGAACGTTAAGCACTTTCGGGCATCGACGGTTTGCACTGCCCTCTCTTACCTCAGTCACCGCTGCTTCTTATTTCAGTGGTGATATTTCACTGTATCAAACCTAGCATGCTCGTAGGGTACGACCTCTGAGAGTAGACTTTGACCAGTGCTTTCCAGGACCGTCTATACAGAACGGTAAACCTCTCTCGAATCAGTTACTTTCGATCTTGGGTAAAGTCATTGTGGCTCGCGATTGATATCCAAACACTTCCGAACTCAGGATCTTCACCCACACTGAATGGTGACGTTAGCACACAACTGCATCTAACTAAGCCTGGAGGCTGCATGAGTCCCTTGTATGTCTCGCATGTCTTAATCGTCTGTTAAGTTCATCCAACTGTCTCCTTCCATGAGGCGACAGTTGCTCCTTGTATTCGCTGGAGGTAAGGTCATCAGCTATAATTATACGCAGATCTTTTAAATTTCACTTCCCTGAGATAATGATGATTGCTTGTGTCCCGATTTCTAGTACGAGGTCTTTCCTCGCGTTCCCGCATGATGAAATAGTGGAAAGTTATCTCCGGCGAGCAGCAAGTAGCCCTCTGGATAGCGTGACTGATGTCCACCTGTAGTTCCAGAGTGCCTTTGAGTGCAACACGCGCGAGTTCCTTTTTTCATTCTAATTTTCCATCTCACTGCTTCTGGAAGGGGCTCTCTTCTCTCCCTAGAGCTCACTTTCCGGCAGGAGGATCTACTCTACTAAGAAGTTCCAAGCTGCTGTTCTCCCTTTATTTACTATACCTTATGCAACCTACTCAGAGGATACTTTCCAGCTGTTCTCCTGAAAAAGAGCACGGGTACTTTCCCATATCTGCTGGAGACAGCTTAACCAGTCGTGCGCCCCTGACATTTATGCTACACTCCGTAATAGCTCCCTACAGCATCTCTTGTTCTTTAGCAGATTCAATTTGCAGAGTCTATCAAGTCTCTCATTCCAGCAAGGAAAGACCTTCATATGGAGGCTCGGGACTCGGCTTTCCAGGGCTCCAGTATTATGTCGCATTTATAGTATGATGAATCCCTCGCATCTACGTTTCGACAGGAACACTCTAGAGGTTTTAACTCGTCTGAGCAATTCAGGTGTTCCTGGATCGATGTCGGTAGTAAAATCCCTCTGGACACTTTCCAGCCCGGTACTCTTTTTCTTTATTTCCGGCTGGTGCATGAATGCTAGCACGGCAGTATTTTACTCGGGAAGAGGAAGTGTTTCGATTGGTATCATCACTGGTGTCGCTTCCCTTGGGCTAACATGTTCTCAGTCCCCAACCCGTCATCATGATCACCATCACCATCGCGGGCTCAACAGCTCCTCACTTGTGGCCTTCAAAGGCAAGGTCATCCGACATCCTGTCGCCTGCATCAATACCGTATCATCCCCCTCTGTGCCGATCGAGCCTGCTTTCCTCTGGTCTGGACTGATTTTAAAATTCCCTCTTTTTCACCGATTCTTGAGGATGCGCTGAGAGGGGCGTGAAACCCTGTGGACGGAAGGAGGTCCTGAGACTGAACTCTTCTCTTAAAGGGCCTCACACTGTATGACCTTTATATAAGGCTAAATTATTATCGTGGCTCGCTACAAATATCTCCCAGTCCTTCATAGTGATAAAGGGTGTTCCAATTTATTTTGACACCAGGTAAAGTGCTCATTTATATGAAAATAGGCTTATACAAATGCACCACATATTTCCCTATTAAATGGCTCCAAAAGCGTCTCAAAACACCCTGTCTTTGGGAAAATAAAACACATTAAAAGTACAACGTACACATACACACACACACGTAAACATAACGGTATATATAAATATACAACACTGTGACGTCGTTACACCAACAGCTACGTGACGCCCTCACATCACCAGCTCCATGGTAGGAGCTCTGATCCTGCCAACAAGGCTGGAAATTCATGATCCAATAACACCGCATGCTGTGATGGGTGTGATGACCCAGCGGCGCAGAGTGCTAGCACCCGAGGTCATCATTGTAGCCAGCCTGATGGTTAACATTATTCTCCCGAGTCCGTCTAATTAATATGAGGGCCATCACCAGGGACAATACCCTGCAGGCGAACGGGGCCTGTGTGCGCCCCTCAGCCCGGGCCATAACTCTGACATCCGAGATCTTCCATTATCTCGTTAATCTTCCATCTCATCGTTAATCTGTTAGTATCCATGAGAATAATCTGCATGTAACTCGTCTTTCTACAGGATGCATCTGCAGGTCAGCAGGTCGTCATTAAAGAGGAAAAAAATTTTATTACGGAGCTAATATCATATTATGGGATACTACGGTACTCATGAGGTTCCATTGGGCAGTGGACAAGCATCATAGGAAACGATTCTATCGGTCAGGTACAATGGTATACACTGCACCCTTAACCATGTAAGGAAATGTGTTAGGTGACGCAACTGTAAATGCTGACAGTATATAGAAGTTCAAAAGGTCGTATGATTGTACGATGGTCCCCGTACAGTACAAAGTGGAGGCTATGTCCTTGCTCTTTGGAGTCCCACCACGCCCAACACCCGGGACCCAGTGGCAAGTCGTCGATACCCACCTCTCTCTGTAGCAAGTTTTCGCTAACCCAACCCACCCACACCCTCTCCCCCAGTGATAAGTTTCCGCTACCTCCTTCCCAAATGGCTAGACTTCGCTTCAACTCTCCCCCAAAGTGAGGAACCTTCGCTGCCCACCTCCCTTAGTAATAACCATTCCGTGTCACCCCGAGCAGCACCGACCGTCGCATGTTCAGTGGCCGTTTTGTCACCCTTCCTGTCCTCAGAGTGACGAGACCACTTCAGGCCAGTGTAAAAATACATCGCTTCAGCCGCTATCACTGCCAAGATTCCCAGCACGGACAGCGGCGTAGTGAGACGACCAAACTCTCCCCTATAACCCATCTACGTCAACGCCACGACCATCAGTACCCATCTTCATAACTTTCAGTACCACTACCAACATCACACGACGATATCACCAACGTCTTCTAAATCATCATTATCGCAATCATGAACCACTGTCAGCTTTACGATAAGGCCCTACAAGCAGGTGAGGACGAAAAGATAAGAATAAGTTAATCCCGAAGTCCTTGGCAAAGGCCTTTGACGAATGTGATCACGAGACGACAGTGTATAAAATGAATCTAAACAGCAACTGAATCAAGAAGACAGATGTCTAATCTTCTTATAAACAGAGAGTCATAATAGAACGTAAGAAATCCATACTCACTCCACTGTCCAAACCGCTCTCGCAGCCCACCTGTTCATCATACAAGTACGGTGACATCCCCCACAATGTAGCTATGTAACATCCTTTAGAAAACGACGCTAGAGTAAATATAGCGATGTCATCGACCGCGGAAAATGGAAAACTCTCAAGGAGCAACGTCTTCCAAGGCACAAAACGACGCTAGAGTAAATATAGCAATCATTTCGACCATGGAAACTGGAAAACTCTCAAGGAACAACGTCTTCCGGTAGATCACCATTTAACAAAACGTTCACAGAGGGAAGGGGAAAAATAACAGAGCCCCCAGCAACAGAGGGGAAAAATAATAGAGCCCCCAACAACAGAAGGAACAAAGATCATCAGAACTCACGCTGAGCAATGGGGGTGAAAAAAAAGAGACCGTATGGTGTCACGGGAGGTTTGTGTCGACGATTATGCCGTACGACCTCTGACGAACACAGCAAAAGAGATGGTGATTCCTCGAGGAGAAAGATGATAGGTCGGGTACTAAGAACTTTCAGAATGGGAGAAGCACGAATGCTGATTACCCAGGTCGAAGAGCTCTCTCTCTCTCTCTCTCTCTCTCTCTCTCTCTCTCTCTCTCTCTCTCTGTTGTTGCTATACGTTATCACAATATACAGCCAGATAAATTTCTGAGATGATGTACGTCGACAGGTCTTCAACAGCCGCCCACAACGATCCAAACACATGATCAAGTGAATCGGATTAAGTGAATCATGCTAAGTGAATCACACTCAAAACACCGAAATCTGTCTTTGGAAAACACGCGAGAGAGGTGCTCCATGACATATACCCACTAGATACTGGAAGGCTCACTTCCTAACCTGTACACAAAGGTAATTCCCTGCTGGAAACGACTGCCTGAGGAAGGGTGTGCGAATCAGACTTACTGAAGAGCTGAGATCCCGCTGCAATCGTACGGGAAAGTAGCATAAATGCCAGGGCCTTATTACTATTGCTACGGTACATCATGGGAAGACTCAAAGTCTTCTTCAGGAAGGAACTGGACCACTTTCTCCAGGAAATATTAAGACTAGCATTAGCCTCAAACAGCCTGGTACACCTTCCAGACTTTGAAAAAGTCATTTTGAACTCATTAATGATCAGCTATAAATATGTATAAACCTCTCCTGTGAGGCGACTGGTTCACACCGAATCGAAAGGACACAAATGACAT
The DNA here is from genome assembly GCA_038088735.1 of Panulirus argus. Lineage (NCBI taxonomy): Eukaryota > Metazoa > Arthropoda > Malacostraca > Decapoda > Palinuridae > Panulirus > Panulirus argus. The sequence goes on along the minus strand of JAYMFT010036350.1, from coordinate 4,525 downwards.
ATCTTCACAGTATTCTTAACATCGTGGACCGACACAGGGACAAAAGAACATCACATGGCGAGCGTTGTTATGTATACTGTAGCACCTCCACTCCACTGGCGCCTGGAGCCATTCTCCTAGTTAAAAGAACCATCGACGCCCTCACCACATTACAGCAACGAATACTGCAGCCACCTTTTTAGTTAAGAAACACCACCGACGTACCCGATGATACAGTGACAAAAATACTTAGGCTACAGTCTCCCGTACGATCAGCAGGGTCCTAGACCCTCAGAGACAGTCAAAGGTCAGTGTACCCCACAACTCTGTACTTACAACTCCACTTAACTTGCCTCTATCACAAGTCAGATTTCCATTAGTACATTCTGGTGCACTCCGGTCCACGGTGGCTGACTCAAAGGACAGAGTTCAGTTGCGGGGAATGTTAAGCTAAAGGCTACCTCGGTGAGTTACCCCTCTAGATCATGAAGGAAAGAGGGCTGGCGTTTGCACGAAAATTGATCCATGAGAGAGCATCATACTGAAGCAAAGGACGTGTCCATTAACTAGACACCACCAGTACATACACACAATATCCTTCGTCTTACCTTGTATCCTCACTGGCTGGCTAGGACTCTGTGTGTGTGTGTGTGTGTGTGTGTGTGGTGTGTGTGTGTGTATGTGTGTGTGTGTGTGTGTGTGTGTTAGCCTATCTGTAGTGTACGGAAAGGCAGTTTTACACTTATGGGGGCCCTATCTCTTGAACAATCTACGCTATCATACATTTCAAACTTTGGTATCCTGTCTGCATTTACTACATTAAGTTTATTTCATTCACCCTCTACTCTTGCACTATACAAAAACACTTCTTTACATATTTTCTAAATAGTTTCTAACCTTAAGTTCATGTTATGTTCTCTGGTTGTTCCGTCCCTATATCCTTCGTAAAACTGTTTTACCGTCTGTGTCATCAATCAGTCGGTTTGAAAAACTTTGGGGACGTGATCATGTCAACCTCCAAGAAAGCTAGGTGTGTTCCATGTTTGTATTCCTGCCTGGGGTCTACGAGCGGGCCAATTATGTATTCTATGATTGTGTTGCTGCCAGGGTCTCTGAGAAAGCCAGGTGTGTTTCATGTCTTGTTTCCTGCCTGTGTCTGCGAGGAATCCAAGTATGTGTTCCATGATTCTGTTGCTGCCGAGGTCCCCGAGGGAACCAACTATGTATCCCATGATTGTGTTGCTGCCTGGGCCCTGAATTCCTCCCGTTCCTCACACAACCACACACACACACACACACACACACACACACACACACACACACACACACTGGCTAGCCTTGAGGAGAACACCCCGAACGAGTGGTTAGTTTTTATACCTCCCACAGGTGTATAAATACCATTTCTAGGACGCGGGATCTAAGAAATACATTATTATAAATGATGTGACATCCCTTGCTGCGGTAGAGTCGTGCTGGGGAGACAATGAGGCTGTGAAAGTGAGGCAGACATGGAGTACCTTCCAATATGTGACTTACAATGTTGACAAAGGTCTAAACCCAGTTCTGACCACATCCACTCCCTTCCCCTTCCCTCCATCCTCACCACCATCAACTTTAATCAATCAACCGTTTGTTCCTGGACCTCTCCATCAACCTACCTATCCAATCTATTACTCCACTATCCCTAAGCATAATGAGTGATCTAATTACACGTCCCCTCCCCTCCACTACATCAAGTATGTTTCACAGGGTGACCACAGTTGAGTTATTAGAACGGCGGTGAGATCAGCGGCCTCTTATTATATGCAGTGATCCTCACACGCTCCCGTGGCCAGCCAGTCTCCTCTCACACACAGAGAAACACACATATTACCCTGTCATGTTTGCTGGCACCTGAACTTACTTATACTCCTGAAAACGTGGCCCTCACCCAACTGGCGCACCTGGCTCTATTCTGACTCACACACCTACATGCCTGGCTCTTATCAGTTTATATATATATTCATATATAACTGTCCCTACCTCCGTTCTCACACCAAGACACCTGGCTCTCTTATTGCTCTCATACGAGGACACCTGGCTCTACCACTGCTCACACAAGAGAACAATTGGCTCTACCACTGCTCCCACAAGAGGACACCTGGCTCTGCCACTGCTCACACAAGAGGACACCTGGCTCTACCACTGTTCACATACGAGGACACCTGCCTCTACCTCCGCTCCTACACCAAGACACCTGGCTCTGCTCCTACTCCCACACCCTAGACCTGCTCACACACCAAGGCTCTATACCTGCTCGGCTGGCTGTTACTCCGCCTCTACAAACAGACCCTCCGCTTCCTTTCCCAGCCCGCCCAAATATTTAACCTCCGATGACAATGAATAATACATTCCCCTCTCACCGAAACCCTGGCCAGACCCTGCTCCCTTCTTGGGTGCTCCACATCTCCAAGTCTCCCCAAAGTTAACATCTTCACGTCATCCTCCCACCCACCCCTCCCATCCAAAGCTAACATACCCACGTCTCCCCCCAAAGCTAACATCAACAATTTGCCTTGACCCAGGAACACGCGGCCCCTACAAGACTGTAACACCTTGTCTCGAACCTCCTTATGGTGTGTAGGACAAAGATAATATGTTGCTGACAGGATTGCTTGTCCATGACACTGGCCAGGGCTATAGCCCACCAAAAACAGGTCAATTAGTTTTTTTTTTCTGCTTGTCGATTCCACTATAAGCATCTAAATTCTGGCCCTGTCAACAATGAGTAATGGCGACTAGTAAGTCAGTTACATCAAAGATTTACGAAGGTATTATAAACCTTTTTAAGATTTATCATGATAATACTGGTTTTAAGTATTTCCAGTCCTTAATGGGATCAGCGAATTCTATTAAGTCAATCAATCATCAAATATTCAACAGAGGTATCATCTATAACACCAGTACTAACAAACCAGAGCTCATCAAGCCTTTCAAAAGCGTAAGAACTTCCATTATTCAAATCGACAACGCCAGACAGTGTATTTTGAAGCAGCAGTGTCTCACCTACAGTGTCAGTCCTGACCACAGCGGAATACACCGGATCACCGAAGGAGGACAGATAAGTTGTATCATCATCTCTTTATCAACGAGGCTCCCAGACACGAACACGTTGCCTCATCCAGGCTTGGCCTTCAGTGTAAGAGGGAGGAAGCAAGTGAAGGAAGTCTCACAAAGTGATGGCGTTAAGGAGAGGAGCGAGTGTGAATGTAAGGACTACAAAGAAATAATGACGAATGGTGTCTGATGTGTGCAGGACACAAATACATGTTATGCTTAGCCCGGTAGGTCAGTTCTAGCCAAAGAGAAAGTAAGATCAACATTCCTCACGCGGAGGGTGTAAGGTGGTTCAGGGCATCACTTCAACACTCGCAACTCCGGAGGGTAGGACTTCCCTGGGCGGCTGCTGTCTACAGCCTACCGACACGGAGGTTACGTGTAAAGATGGCTCAGGGCATCACTCCTGCGTCAGGAGGGCGGCTGCTGTCTACAACCACCGCCAGGCAACACTCCATTTTATACCAAATGCCTTCAACAAAATCATAACAAACTCGGACTAACTTTTATTTCGAGCCACTGCACTGCAAGATTAACAATGACGTTCGTCTGACAAGTTAGAAGATAAAAACAAGATCGGAACACTTTTTTAAAACCGTAAACAAAGTTAAATTGACTCTGCAGTGTTAACGATAGTCTGCCGAAGTTCTACAGTCCCTCAGTCCATAAGAAAAAGCGATGATACATGAAGCATGGATGAGGGAAAGTTAAGTGCAAACACTCAAGTATTGAAAAATTAATCCTTGTAATGTTGTATACAGCGCTCCATATGGTGACCTAGTGCTACATGATATCTAGGTGGTACTGACTGCGTAGGGAGAATACACCAGTATTATCCTAAGGTCATGAAATTATATTCGTCTCGTGTTTTCGAGCAAGAGCTCTCAACGGTTCGAATCTTTCATATGAAGCTCTAAGAATTCAGCAGGGTGCCACTGGTCACCAGTCCTAAAAACACTGTGCACCACTCGGAAGTGTACACCTTAGGAACAATGCTTACTCTACGCTGGGCTTATAATTTCTCGGAGGTAATAAAGGGAGAACACTGAACACTGACTAATGTACCGCGGCCGACCGAAATCCCGAGACGCCCGTGGTCGAAGGTGTATCAAGCGCTGTGTCGGTACAGCTTTACTTAACGCGCGCACCAGACCACCGGCATTATTACAGTGGCGACTGGACAAGTCAAATGTTGACTCAAGCGACACCACCCCCCCTCCCTCCCACCCCCCAACCCTCTGTGCTCAGCGATACGACTACCCGCGGGGTCGTACCATCGTGCTCAAGGGTCGTGCCGTCGCATTCAAGGGGCTCTCGGTATAAATGACGAGGCAGACCTTCGAAAACAATCTCTCCAAATTAAGTGTTCAGGTGAGGATGTAAGTCGCTCTCTTATTAAACTCTTCTTCAACGTAAACCTACAGACGCCAGTTAACCAGTAGAAATAAAT
>JAYMFT010036339.1:0-15784 GCA_038088735.1 Panulirus argus | reverse complement strand
ATATATATATATATATATATATATATATAGAGAGAGAGAGAGAGAGAGAGAGAGAGAGAGAGAGAGAGAGAATCAATGGCAGCAAGAGAGGAAGACGAGTGAGGTAAACCTAAGAGGACTAGGTTTGGGTGGGTGGGTAGTGTCGGGTTGGGTAGGGCGAGGTGGGGTGGTGTAGGGTAGGGTTGGGAGCTGAGGTTGTGAGTGGGTACTTTAGTGTGGCCATCTTCACTCAAGTGGTCATGACGGGCACACATGACCACTTTTATCCTCAAGCTGGCTACACACACACACACACACACACACAATCATGCTTCAGGATTCTGTATATGTGTGAAGACACTGGAGTCAACATCGTCTCCAACTTGCCGCCAAAGTCCCTAATTAGAACATAGTGAGACAAAACTGTCTGCTGGCAAATATTAGAACAGCTGTAAAGTATATGGATATGGGAAGATTTAGCAAAATGTTCATAAGGCCAAAACTAGAATACGCTTCTCAAGTTCGGTTACAGCACAAAGAGCTAATGGAAAAGGTCGAAAGCAAAACAACAAAGATGGTATCAGAATTAAGACAGAAGAGTGCAGGGCGACCTGATCACAGACTATGTTTTTCGACCGGTTTGATGATGCAGACAGTGAATTGTTCTTCGCAAAGTGCAAGGACTGAACAACCTGATGTTACACCATGAAACTTGTTAGGAAAGATGTAAATAGGTACTTCTTAAGTATAAGTGGATGAATGGTAGAAAGTGAGTTATGAGACAGTTAATGTGAACGAAATACATTAGTTTAAAAAGTTGTATGACAGTACAGAACAAATAAGTAATTACGCACAAACACATGCACAGGAGTAAAGACATATATACCCAAGGTTGAGATGGGGCAGCACAAATGTAAAACTCTCCCCGTAACACGCCTTATTACCACTGTTTCAAGAGTCGGGGTTTAATATGCTAACTGCAACTCCTATAGGAACAAGCTCACTCATTTTCTTTATTGATCCTGTGCGATCAACCCACTAGCGTAAAACACAACTGTAATATATATATATATATATATATATATATAATGCAATTTTTTCAAGATACCTACGTTTTCTTTTTATCTAAGTGTAATTTTAATTATGAAAATATTAATGAAATGAAGTCCAGTTAAACTTCTCAATAAGAAAAAATCTTGAGGTTTTAAAAATGTCTCGAAAACTGTTATAGAACAAGTGAGGACAGCAACATTAGTGAATTTTTCATTTTTCTTCGGTCACTGCTGAACAAAAAATTATTCAAAGTAATTTTAAGATACTAAATCTTTTGTCATGCGTAAATTTTTTTGTTTGAATGTCTTTAAAATCATTCAAATGTGCAAGTCCATATCGCTCTGATATAATACTAAGCACTGAACATCCGGGTTAGTTGAAAGGCACACAGGAAGTGTAATGTACTACGGTGGGAAAACGTTAAGTTCTGTGGACAGTCTACTGACCCAAACGGCAACTAAACTTATGCTTGACCACAGAGTCAAGGTGATACACATTACAGTGCTCTAAATATGAATCCAGAACCTAGATTAATGAGTGGCCGGTCGGTAAGTGACTTGCAAGTTATTAGACAGTTTATGTACGGTTACATTTACTCTTTCCCGCCTCCGTAGCTGCCTCACCTCCAGCCCACGTTATTTAGGTTTCAGTGCAAACAGAATTTACCTTAGCCAGATCCTGCAGAGAGATTAAATGCAGTATCCACCTAGTGCCAAAACAATGGTACTGCAGTGTTCCCCCACCGGCTCAGTGTTAGCAATAATAATGACATGTGCAACGGTGCCTGGCTGCCTCATCACGGTCGGTCACGCTCACCTGTGGGTACCAGGCTTCAGTTCCCTCTGCCACCTGGCTTCGGCCGAGGGAGGAACGGTACGTGTGTAGTTGTCTCAGTATGATGTTGCGCTTTTTAGAAAGCATAACTTCTCTGTTGCTTCACTTTTCCAAAGATAGTTCCATTTCCCTACGATAAGTCAGCTGGAAGTTCTTTCCTTTACGCGATTTACGGTACTGAACCATAAGAACAGAACGGTGCGACCTTAAATGATGGCCTGGCCCCAGTGTATCCCAGCCTTAACGGATCAGGTCATTGTTAATACAACCACATCCATCGAGCCAAAAATTGTTACTTAAAACCTGTAGGTGCGAATCTACTTGAAATTTACTGTATTTAATGCAAGCACCTCACCGTTAAGTGGACGGGGCCCCTTTCCTCTACAGAACGAAAATTCTAAACAACTAAAGTTAACATAACCTTGAAAATTTTCCCTAACAGTCAGTGTTTCTAGTTTTTTGTTTATTCTTCTTTTGCATACTACACCTTAAATACACATATTCCATTACGGAAGCATGGGCTGCAGGGAGTAGAGCACGGTATGATGCACCATGACGACTTATCACTCTAGACAATCTAATCTGACGCCTTCCCACCCACGGATGGTAAGTATTAACAACCCCTAACAGAACAAATCTCTACTATCATACGAGTCATAAGGGCGTATGCAAGGATCTTTAAAGAACACTGTAGTTCAAATATTCAGACTTCAGAGAACTTATTTTTTCCTATTTTTGAGTCGCACTGCGATACTATTACTGCTAATCATAATAATTCCAGCGAAATGGTAAATTCACCAATGCCCTGCAGCCTGACGCGCAACTTCCACTGGGAGGCGAATTTAACGGTCGGCAACTGGCGCGTAGCTGACGTAATCCTTCCCCTATCCTTCTTAAGAGACCCTAACAGCATTTCCATTTCAATTGTGCTACATTTCACGACTGATTTACTTTATGGTCTCAATATGTATCTTTTATCTCTTCAAAAAGGTAAAATTCAATCATAAATCGTAGCTGAATTGTTCTCAGGCAGTTATGATCATGCCTCTACGTTCATTCTACGTATATCAGCTATATATGTATCTTGCTTATTACGTCGTCCTAAATGACTACTCATTACTTCCACAATAGCAGCGCTGAAGGACTTTTTCCTCCCCTCCAGAATTTTCAGTTGCCTCGTGAACAACCTCCACTCATCAATACCTGCCTTGGGAAAAAACTTTGGAAATCTTTTTCTAGGTTAGTTCTCGACTATTTCCATATAAGTGATATTCCAACAACAACTCTTGAGAGTAATCTTTACCCGCGTAAAATCTATTTAGCTCTCCTTCCACCTGCACATCTAAACCTGCCAGAACTCAATAAGTACTCCAATAATGCACGTTTTCTCAAATAAACATTTCTACAGGAAACACAACTTCCTTCTAATGGAAGGTTATCTTTCGGACCTTAGCAACCAAGCCCACAATGACCGTACAAGTTACCCCAGGTGCCACTGTTCTCAATCTACTAGAGCCGATGATCCCAGACCAGTCACAACCATTCAGATTTTCAACTGTTATCACATTGCTAAATAGTCATTTCATTGCCGTCAAAACTCAAATCCTCCAACAACTGCGTTTCTTTTAAGGGATGATCCCAAGTCTAACGTACTTTTTTCCTTTTAAATGCAAGTTCCAGTAAATCACACACACACACACACACGCATATATATATATATATATATATATATACAATACTTCAGATTCTAATTTGGTTCGTCTGTTGGTGTAAAGCCTGCATCTTCTTATTCTTTTCCTTCAATCTGTAAGTTTTACGATAACACTAAATGCAACTGAAAAGGTACCTACCTACCTACGATGAGATCCTACCAAAAGGCAGGTCTCGTGCGTAACGCTCATAGCAGGTAAACCTAACCTTTGAAGTTCGAGTTACATGCAGTCAAGTACTGTGTAGGATGGAGACACTGTAACGTGGAATGAATGCAGCTCACGTGTGGGTAAGGCAGAGATGAACGACAGCTACCTAGAGAGAGAGAGAGAGAGAGAGAGAGAGAGAGAGAATCTTTACAGCGTTCCAGCATCCATGCAATGGCGAGGGAGTAAGCCATTCCTCCACGATTTAGCTGGGAAAATACACCGTCTTTTACTGCTAAAATATGCTTTTCATTCTTTTCTTACCTACGTCTTTGCGTCGTTTACGAACAATCATTTTTCCTGGCTTACTACAATTTGCGGCATCAGGCGAGACCTGGCACATCTCTGGGGTTCCAGTAAATTGTAATCATGGAACAAATATGTGGAGATGAGCTATGGTACCCCCACGAGATAAAATAATGTCCTTTACTATAAATAACAAGTCATGAAACCAACTGGAGTAATACAAGGGTTGAAAAGTTCCAGCTCCGTCCTTCCTTGGAGTAAGCTGTCCCTCCCTCTGAGTAAGGAATGTAACAGGCCGCCGCTACCATATAAGGGGAGCTGAGCCTCCTTGCCTCTCGTCTCCCTGGCCACCGCTGCCAGGTCCACGATCCATACATATAGAATACCGACTCGTTAGTCGAGGGAATTTACTTCTCCACGTTTTTTTTTCTTGACTGTGTATGTAAATAATTTCACTGCATCTGAAAATGCAACACGCTTTGAATCATAATGACACATATCGGTTTTACTGCTTTTAGTAGTGCTTCGTTGTGTTAAAAAATTTTCCCATCTGCTTCGTGATTCATACATTCGTTATTACTTCGTTTTACAACTGATTTATTATTCAGTTTTCTTCAATATACTCAGTCTTTCATTGCTGTTTCATTATTCTGGGACTTACTGTTCATTCCTTCGCTATTTACACATTTATATAGTGACGTTCAGTTTCAATACTCTATTCCTTCATCGAAGAAATTAAGTGCTCTACGTTCACCTCCTAAGTGCACTTCGTTTATTTAATAGCTTATATTTGTAATCATTGTGAATTTCTTATGTTTAACTATGTTGAGGCTTACATATTCAATTACTTTGATGGCTTACAAACTTCATCATTTACTTGATCATATTGCTGAAATCATATACTGCCTGCATTAACAAGGTTTCTCATCGTTCGTCAGTCGAAGACTAAGAGGAAAGACTGATACAGAATTTTCTGCGGCGTGACCAATAAAAGTTATTAGCGACAATATAAAACAAAATTAAATTTACTTCCTCCTAACTGCACCAGAATTTCCTCAGAATGTAGTTTCAAAGGTGCATTTGTCTGGACAGCAGTATTCATCGTAACAGCCTAAAGATGAGATGGAAAGGTCCTCAGGAAATAACCAACATCATGGTGTATTGTGTGCATCTGAACTACTAGTAAGCATCTGACACCACACCATATAATAGGCTGGTATAAAATATGGATTTTCCGGTAAAAATAAGGTGACTCCTTCGAAAGGAGGAGGAAATTATAGAAAATGATGATGAAATATCTAAAACAGATATTTAAAAAATACTTAAAGATCCTGATCCATGTAACGCTCGTGGTCCGCATGAAAATTCCCTTTATGTGCTGAAGATGTGTGCAAACACATTAGGAAGACCTCTTGAAATACTGTTCAAGATGCCACTGGAGAAAAGTAAAGTGCCACGGCAGTGAAAAAGGGCAAATGTCATACTTATCTATAAGAAAGGAGACTCGGAAAAGGCACTGAACCCCAGACCAGTTTCCTTGACAATGTGGTCTGTAAGAAACGTTAATCAGAATACAAATGGATAACTTTATACAAAGGAGAAATTACCTACGTGAGAAGCAACACAGTTTAAGGAAATGGTCATGTATCACGAACCTGTTTGATTTCTATGAGTGAGTGGGCTCTGTCTTAGGCAAAATAGAAAGCTGGGCAGACTGTTTATATCTTGACTGCCATAAAATATTTGACAATATTGCATGAAAGTCTGCTTACGAAGTGGGAATACCAGGAAGAAATAAGGGGAGACTCCTCTAATGGAGAGAAGTTTATCTTTAGAGGAAGGGATCAAAGGATGCATGTTATACGAGCTTTCTCCAAGTGGGTGTTACTCTTTTAGATCTATGTGAATGACTTGCATGAAGTTATAGTTCCTGCCTGAGTATTTTTGCAGATGATGCAAAAGTCATGAGGGAACAGAAAAGGTAGAAGATTTACATCAGCTTATAAGAGAACCTACAAAGACTCCAAAGTTAGTTTGATAAGTGGCTAATGATATTCAGCCAAAGCAAATGTAAAATAATGACGATAGGACATAGAAGGCCTCAATATGATTATTATCTGGCAGGAAATAAGCTTCAGGATTTTGTACATGAGATGGAATTGGGATTCAGCATTGTCCCTATCACCAGAATTCCAGTAAAGGAGGCAAACTGTAATTCAGCAAATATCAGAGTAGCTTTTAAGTATATGGATAAGGAAATATTTAGCAAGCTGTTCATACACATATACATGAATACGTTTTTAAATGATGCAAAGATCATGAGGGAATTGAAAAGCAAAGAGGACTGCATCACCCTACAAGAGGACCTGAACAGACTCTAAAAATGGTTTGAAACACAGTCAATAAAATTCATCCCAAGCCAGTGTTAAGTAATGAGGGTTGCACAAAGCAAAAGATAGACTAAATATGAGTAACCTAGCTGGAAAAAAGCTTCAAGATTGTGTGTGTGAAAGGGACTTAGAACTAGATATTGTCCCTAATCTATTGCTAGAGTCCCATATTTGGAAAATTGCTAATGAGAGAAAGTGTCTTCTGGCAAATATCATAATAGCTTTGAAGTTTGAACAGAGAAATACCCAATGAGTTATTCATATCCTACATAAGACCAAAACACTGTACAAGAGTTGCCCTATGCCATTGATCTGTTAAGGGTAAGGCAATAAAGGCTATAGGGCAGCACTGGGGTGCACCAATTATGGAGACTCTATTACCATGGCCACCCCCTTGAAGTAGTTCCAGAAGGGAATGGGTGTTGGAGACATGGACAGATAGAAAGGTAAATAAACAGACAGACAGATATGGCCATAACTACAATATGCTATTCAGGTTTCGTCACCACACCTAAAGAAGCACAAAAAACTCACACATAAGGTCCAAAGGAAGGCAACAAAGATGGTACAGTAAAAAAAATTAAGAAAGCTATGCTACAGGGAAAGGGATGGAGCCTTTAAAGTTACCTACCTTAGAAGACAGAAGACTGAGAGGTGACCTAATCAAAACCTTTAAGTTTTTAAAAGAGATAAACAAAGTGGACAGTACTTTGAGAGATGGAGGGAAAGAGCAACAAGGACATAATATGAAATTAAGTAAGAAACTTGTAAATAAGCATGTACAGAAATACTTTTATAGCATTTACAGCCAGTGGCCTGTTATGGGTGAGGCACTAAATGCATTATTAGCAGCACTGGAGTTCGCAAGTTATGGAGACTATTGCTGTGGACATCCCCTTGAGGGAGTTCCTGGAGGAAGCAGGCATCAGAAATATAGACAGATAAATATATAGGGCCAAAACTAGAAATTGCTTTTCAGGTTTGGTCCCCACACCTACAGAAGTACAAAGAACTCATAGAGAAGGTCCATAAGACAAAAAAAAAAAAGACATCACTAGAATTAAGAGAGCCAAGCTACAGGGAAAGGCTGAAGGCTTTAAAGTTACCCATCTTCGAAGAGAGAAGACAAGAGGGGTGACCTTATCACAACCTTTAAGTTTTTAAAAGAGACTGACAAAGTGGAATGAACTTTGGGAGATGTAAGGATAGAGCAACCAGAGGCCATAACATTAAGTTAAGTAAGAAACTTGCAAATACGGATATAAGAAATACTTTTATAGTTAAAGAGTAGTGGATGACTGGAACAGACTGACTGAGGACATGGTCAATGCAGACAGCATACATAAATTCAAGAGGCTGTATGATAACAGTGTTCAAGAGATGGGGCCACATGAGTGTAAAACTCCCTCCTTGTACTGTACAAATAGGTAACTACAAACAGCTAAACGAGAAGGCCCAGGGGAGGACAACAAAGATTACCGGTACCAGAACTAAGAAGGCTAAGTTACAGGGAAAGGGAAAAGCTTTAATTTTTTTAAATTTGGATGAGAGAAGAGTGAGGGGAGACCTGACTACAACCTTAAAGTTTTCAAAACGGATGAATAATGTGGACAGTGAACAGTTCTTCGAGAGATGTAAGGACAAAGCAATCAGAAGACATAACATGAAATTAAGCAAGAAACCTATTAAAAAAATAAAAAAGTACTTTTATAGTATTGGAGAGGTGAACGAGTGAACAGAATGCCAGAAGATATGATGAATGCAAAGAGCATACATAAATTTATGAAACTGTGACACAAGAGTATTCAAGAGATGGGGCCCTATGAGTGTAAAACTCCCATCCAAACAACACAAATAGGTAATTACATAAACTGATCTCTACCAAGTGACAAAACACTTCTCAAAGTCTTAAACCATTATGCATATGTTGTCTGCATATGAGCAGGGAGTGCAGCAGGAATGAGTTTTGACAACACTGTTCATTACTCATACTCCATCAGAAATTCAGAGGATATGCCGTATGTCAGGGAAATCTGGCAATGTAGGAAATATATTCAGAAAACTGGTGCATCAACGTATCGTGAAGTGTTATTTGATTTTTAGGCTACACAGCATATTGTTTCCAGAGGATATTCATTGTATGTATGGATCATGGTGAAGTGCCTGAAGATTTGCAGAATGCATGTAGAGTGCCACTGTACAAAGGGAAATGGGATAAAGGTGTGTTTAAACTACAGAGGCATAAGTTTGTTGAGTATACCTGGAAAATTATATGGGGATGTATTGATTGAGAGTGTGAAGGCATGTACAAAGCATCAGATTGGGGAGGAGCAGTGTGGTTTCAGAAATGATTGAGGACGTGTGGATCAAGTGTTTGTAGTGAAGAATGTATGTATGAAATACTTAGAAAAACAGATGGTTTTGTATGTGGCATTTATGGATCTGGAGGAGGCATATGATAAGGTTGATAAAGATGCTTTGTGGTAGGTCTTAAAAATATATGATGTGGGAGGTAAGCTGCTAGAAGCAGTGAGAAGTTTTTATCATGGGTGTAAGGCATGTGTATAAGTAGGAAGAGAAGAGAGTGATTGGTTCCCAGTGAAGGTTGGTCTGTGGGAGGGGTGTGTGATGTCACCGTGGTTGTTTAATATGTTTATGGATGGGTGAAGAGGGAGGTGAATGCAGGTTTTGGAGAGAGGGGTGAGTATGCAGTCTGTTGGGGATGAGAGTGCCTGGGAAGTGAGTCAGTTGTTGTTTGCAGATGATACAGCAATGGTGGCTGATTCGAGTGAGAAACTGAAGAAGTTGGTGACTGAGTTTGGAAACGTGTGTGAAAGGAGAAAGTTGAGAGTAAACGTGAATAAAAGCAAGTTTATTAGGTTCAGTAGGATTGAGGGACAAATTAGTTGGGATGTAAGTTTGAATGGAGAAAAACTGGAGGAAGTGAAGAGTTTTAGATATCTGTGTGTGGACTTTGCAGTGAATGGAACCGTGGAAGTGGAAGTGAGTCATAGGGTGGGAGAAGGGGCCAAGGTTCTAGGAGCAATGAAAAAGGCGTGGAAAGAGAGAAAGTCATCTCGGAGAGCAAAAATGGGTATGTTTGAAGGAACAGTAGTTCCAACAATATTATATAGTTGCAAGGCATGGGCTATAGATAGGGTTGTGTGGAGGAGGGTGGATGTGTTGGAAATGAAATGTTTCTGGACAATATGTGGTGTGAGGTGGTTTGATTGAGTGAGTAATGAAAGGATAAGATGTATAGTAATAAAATGAGTGTGGTTGAGAGAGCAGAAGTGGGTGTGTTGAAATGGTTTGGACATATGGAGAGAATAAGAGAGGAAAGGTTGACAAAGAGGATATATGTGTTAGAGGTGGAGGGAAGAAGGAGAAGCTGGAGACCAAATTGGAGGTGGAAGGATGGAGTGAAAAAGATTTTGATCAATCAGGGCTTGAACATGCAGGAGGGTGAAAGGCGAGCACAGAATAGAGTGAAATGGAATGATGTGGTATACTGGGGTCAACAGGCTGTCAATGGACTGAACCTAGGCATGTGAAACATCTGGAAAGGGTTGTTGGGCCTGGATGTGGATAGGGAGTTGTGGTTTTGGTGCATTACACATGACAGCGAGACTGAGTGTGAGCGAATGCGGCCTTTTTTTGGTCTGTTCCCTGGCACTATCTTGCTGTTGTAGGGGGTGGTGATGCTGTTTCCTGTGGGGTGGGGTGGTGCCAGGAATGCATGGAGGGGAGCAAGTATGAATATGTATATGTGTATATGCATGTGTATGTATATGTATGTATATATGTACATGGTGGTATGTATATGTATGTATTGTGCATATATGTGCAAGTATGTATGTATTTGCAGATATATGAATGGATGGGTCTTTCTTTGTCTGTTTCCTGGTGCTAACTCGCTGACACGGGAAACAGCAATCAAGTGTAATAACTAAGAAATAAAAAAATATCTATAAATATAAATAAATGAATAATATATGAATATACTGCCCTGCATTTCTTAGAAGGCTACTGAAAGGGGTGGGATAAGGGGGCTGGAAATCCACCCCTCCTGTTTTACTTTTCCAAAAGAAGCAACAGTGGAGGGGGCCAAGTGAGGATTTTTCCCTCTAAGGC
Source organism: Panulirus argus (assembly GCA_038088735.1). NCBI lineage: Eukaryota > Metazoa > Arthropoda > Malacostraca > Decapoda > Palinuridae > Panulirus > Panulirus argus. The sequence continues at coordinate 5,232 of JAYMFT010036339.1, read as the reverse complement.
TCAGTAACCTGTTCTTGACGCTACCTCGCTAACGCAGGAAATGAAGAATATGTATGGAAAGAAAAATATATACAGAAAGAGAAAGAGAGAGAGTGTTGCCACTGTTGGATAAGTAATTACACCACTGTCAGAATTAACATATCTTCAAACATATCCATCTTTACCCTTATAACATTGACTCTCCTTCCAGAGGCTCCTTAACACTCATGCATGGAGGGTGAGGCCCCAGTGATATGCCCTTGTAATAGCAATAATATAAGAATCAAACCTCAAAGCACAAACCTACCCATATCCAGAACTGTGCCCTTATTCAAGGAGACTACAAAGGTCACCCTGTTTGAAAGTAAATTTTGCCAATGGAGATAATACACAAACAACAGCTTTTCATCTGTAATGTTATTGTTAGTTATGTTAAAATTAGCAAAGATTATGGTGATATCCTTTTCTCTCATACCAATAGAAGCCTGTGTATGTGTACCAATTAAAATTCATACAAAATAAGTTTATCATTAATGTCTGCCCATCACTATTTTTCATACTTAAGAGATGTAAAAAAAAAAAAAAAAAAAAAAATAAGCTCCATCAACTACCAAAAAAGACAATAAAATTCTTCCTTCTTTGTAAATATAATAACTTCTTTTATTGCGCAAGAAAGAAAATATGAATAAGCCATGTTCAGAAGAAAGTAATATATCAAATAATGCGCAAGAAAGAAAATATGAATAAGCCATGTTCAGAAGAAATTAATATATCAAATAATGTTAAAAAAATCAGTATCTTCTTATACTTGAGACGTAAAAATCTGAATTTCATTAAATACCATGAAAGACAAAACTGTACTTACTTCCTTGGGAAAACAATAATTCTCTGAATGTATTCAATACCAGAACATGAGATTTCAAGTAGTAACTCCTCCTTAACTTTTTCAAAAGTTTTGTTAAATGCCTCAAAAAATGCAGATCATAAATTTTTTGAGAACCATAATGAAGTCATTGCTCCTCCATGAAATATGTTACTACTTGATATCCAACATGATCATTGGATTCTTAACAGTTCTCTTTAATAAATCAAAATAATGAACATTTTCCAAATCAAAACCAGAAACTGAAAAGAGTGGCATATAAATAAATTAGTGTTACCAGACTGCGCCTTTGGCAGGGTTGAATCTCCATAAATGGACAAAAATAAGTACAATCTAGTCCATGAACTTCTCATTTCAACAGTTTTACATATCCCTGACATTCACTGAACTCACTGCAAAGGAACCTTGAAGCTGCAGGAACCCCACAAAAGGGGTTATTGTGTTACATAAAAGAAAGAATTCTCCCTTCATATTCCCTGGGTGTCATTGAACAAGACAAAAGGGGGCAGAAGTCGGGGGCTGGAACCCCCTACTCCATCTTGTATTTCAATTTCTAAAAAACAGGACAGAAGGAGCCACACAAGGAATGCTCATCCTCCTCGAAGGCTCAGACTGGGGTGTCTAAAGAAGAAAAGTGGAGATATGTAATATGTTTGGAAAAAGAACCCCAGATGATCTGGCTCTGAGTGAAACAAAGCTAAAGGGTAAAAGGGAAGAATGGTTCAGAAATATCTCAGGAGTAAATTCAGGGGTTGATGAGAAGGAAAGAGCTATGGAAGGAGTAGCACTACTCATGAAGCAGGAGTTGTGGGAGTGTGTGAAAGAGTGTAAGGAAGTAAATTCTAGATTGATGCAAGTAAAAATGAAAGTGGATGGCAAGAGTTGGATGATTATTAGGGCTTATGCACCTGGCCATAAGAATGATCATGAGAGGCTGGGGTTTTGGGAGCAGCTGAATGAGTACGTCAGCAGTTTTAATGTTAGAGACCGGGTTTTGGTGATGGGGATTTGAATGCAAAGGTGAGTAGTGAGGCAATTTAGGGTATAAATGGGGAACATGGGATATTCAGTAATATGAACAGCAATGGTGAACAGCTTGAGGAGTTGTGTGCTGAAAAAGGACTGGTGATTGGGAATACCTAGTTTAAAAAGAAGGATATACACAAGTATACATATGTGAGGACTTTTCATCAAGAGTGTAAGGAGTGGGTGTGAGTAGGTAGAGATGAGGGTTAGTGGTTCCAGGTGAAGGTGGGGCTTCAGAAGGGGTGTATGATGTAACCATGGCTATTTAATTTGTTTATGGAAGGAGTGGTGAGGGAGGTAAATGCAAAGGTCTTGTAGAGAGGGGCAGGTATGCAGTATGTTCGGGGCAAAAGGGGCCTGGGAAGTGAGTCAGTTGTTGCCTGCTGAAGACACAGCACTTGTGGCTGAATTATAATAGAAACTGCAGAAGCTGGTGCCTGAGTTTACGAGAGTGTCTGAAAGAAGGAAGTCAAGAGTAAATGTGAATAAAAGAAAGATTATTAAGTTAAGTAGTGTAGACCGACAGGTTAGTTAGGGTGTGAGTATGAATGGAGAAAATTTGAAGGAAGTGGAGTGTTTCTGATACCTGGGAGTGTAAATGACAGTATATGGACCCATGGAAGCAGAGATGATTCACAAGGTGGGCATGGAGATAGAGGTTTGGGGAACATTGAGGAAAATGTGGAGAGAAGTCGTTATCTAGGAGGGCAAAAATGGGTATATTTGAAAGTGTGGTTGTTTAAACAATGCTGTGTATATGGAAATGATGTATATATGGAAAGAGATGTTGTTATCTGGGAGGGCAAAAATGGGTATATCTGAAAGTGTGGTAGTTTAAACAATGCTGTATAGATGCAAGGCATGGGCTATAGATGAGAATATGTGGAGAAGGGTGGATGTGCTAAAAATGAAACATCTGAGGACAATATTGTGTAAGGTGGGTTTATCTAGTATATACTAAAAGGATAAGAGAGACTTGTGGTAATAAGGATATGGCTGAGAGCTGAAGATGGTGTGCTGAAATTGTTTGTACATATTGGAGTGACTAAGTGGGGTTGACTGAGAGAATATGTCTGAAGTGGAGGAGACAAGGAGAAAAGAGAATACCAAGTGGAAGGAGGGAGTGAAAAAGATTTTGAGTGCTCAGGGCCTGATCATGCTGAAAGGTGAATGGCATACATAGGATACAGTCAAGTGAGCAATATGGTATACAGGGGTTGACATGCTGTTAATGGTCTGAACCAGAGCACATGAAGCTGCTAGGGGCTTGGTTGTGGATAGATAGCTGCAATTTCAATCATTAAACATGATAGTTAAAGAGTGGATGTGACCACATGAGGCCTTTTCTTCCTCTGTTCCTAGTGCTACCTAGCTAATGCAGGAAAAGGCAAACAAGAATGAGAAAAAAAAAAGAAAAAAAAATGATAATAATGGTTTCAGTGCATAATACATGATAACAACTAGGGAGTGGAAATAAGTGAATCAGGCCCCTCCTCCAAATGTTCCTGGTCCTACCTCACTAATGAAGGAAATGGCAAAAATGAAAAAGAAAATAATAATAATAATAATGTGATAATAATAATAATAATAATAATAATAATAATAATAATAATAATAATAATATAAACAAACACAATTTCTTTTAAAAATTACACACAAATGAAAAGCAACAACAATATAATTAACTGTATTTTTACCCTCGCTCATATAAAACCTGGCATGCTACTCCCAAGAACTTACTACAATAATGAAAGCAGTTATGTGTGTAATTATCATTTCCAAAGAAATTTATATCTAATATCATCATCACTTTATCTAACATTCCTCTTGTTTGAAATGTTTATATTTACTATCTAATTTAGTCAGATGCTTATCTTTTTCTTTCTGAAAAGAGACTTCTTCATCCACAGGATATTTTTTAATGGGATAACATTTTTCAAAAATATCACGATTGAAGATATCTTTCAAAAAATGCCAATGTCTAACCAAAAATTTTTTGCGTTTCTTTTTCTCCATATGTGCAACATCTGTCAAGATCATTGTTGAAATATGATAATCCATCAATTTAAAGTATTCTCTGCAAATTTCTCTGTCTGTGTACGTAAGTCTTTTGTAGCTATCTTCCCAATCCAAAAGACTTTCTAACTTTGAACATAAACTGAGATCAGGTTTGATATCTGAAAGCTTATCACACAAAGTCCTTACAGAATCTGGTACATTGAAAGATGAATATTTTTCTTTACCGAATGAAACTTTTTTCTCAGCATCATCAGACACATTTTTCTTCACAATTACAGGTGATTGTCTTTCTTTACAAACTGGAGCATTTTTCTCTGCATTAGCAGACACCTTTTCCTTGACAACAGAAGATGATAGTTCTTCTTTACAGACTGGAACTTTCTTTTCTATATCAGCAGACACCATTCTTTTCATACTGGCATATGATTTTTCTTCCTTACTGACTGGAGCTTCATTCTCTACATCTCCAGACACCTTTTTCTTCCCAGTAAATAATGTTTCTTTTTCTAAGGGCAGAGATACATCTACAGGCATTACTTTCTTTACAGGCAGATTTTCAGTTACAGAATTCTTTTTCTCTGATTCAGATAATACTAACCTTTTACCCTGGAGGTGGAAAATTATGAATTACTAAATACTCACACATCACTGAGATAATCAGAGCAAAGGCAAGGAATGGATGGAGAAGAATGAACAAGTAAGTGCATGTGACTTGTATGAAATGAGTGGAAGGTGAGAATAGGTATAAAGTGGAAGGGTAGAGTAAGGTACTTGAAAACCAGATCAGATCTGAAACAATAAGGTTTTGAAAATGTAGATTAAAACCATTCTTAAATTGGGATCTGGAGAACATCATGGAAAAATGAGAGGGCACACATGAAAATTTACTAAACCAATGGAAAGACCCATGAAATTAAATAGCTACTGAAATGCCACAGACAAATACTTGGCTCATATGAACAGAGAAGGAAAAAGGTATTCCAGTTAAGCTTTTAAAAACTATTATTTCTGGAATTTGTTTATGATAGGTAAAAGAGGTTGCCATATAATTCCACAATACTGTACATCTCTTACTCACTCATAAATGGTGGATCAATACACATCTTCCTTTGTAATTTGTCTATATAGCCAATACACTATTATCATTCTTATATGGGACAGGGGTGTAAGAATACTTCCCCTGTATTCCCGGCATGTCATAGAAGGCGACTAAAAGGGGCAGGAGTTGGGGGCTGGAAACCCTCCCCTTCTTGTATTTTCAATTTCTAAAAAGGGAAACAGAAGAAGGAGCCAGGCAAGGAGTGCTCATCCTCCTCGAAGGCTCA
>JAYMFT010036328.1:0-15785 GCA_038088735.1 Panulirus argus | reverse complement strand
TCAGGTAGTAAGATACTAAGCTAGTGAGTTAGTTATGGAGTTAGGTAAATGGTTGTTGTGTGATTATTTAGAAGGAATAAGATAATGAAGAAGTAAGGTATTGAGGTAGTAAGGTAGTGAGGGAGAAAAGTATTAAGGTTTGAGGAAGTGAGGTAGTAAAGCAGTAAGGTAGTGAGGCATTCGAGTTGTGAGATAGTAAGGTAATGAATTTTAAGATGGTGAGGTAATAATAAGTGTGGGTGTAAAGTATTGCGCTAGCAAGCCAGTGAGGTAGCTAGGTTGTAAGCTAGTAAAAAGAGTACGGTTGGGAGATAATGAGGTAGTAAAGCAGTAAGGTAGTAAGGTATTAGGGTCGTAAGGTATCGAGGTAGTAAAGTAGTAAGGCATAATGTAGTAAGGTGATGACAGAGTAAAACATTAAGGTAGGGTAGTGAGGTATTAAAAACCTCAAAAAGTAAGGTAGTAAGTAGTGAGAGATTAACTTAATGAGATAGCAAGGTAGCGAGGTAGCAATGTAGGTAAGGGAGTAAAGTAATGAGGCAGCGAGGAAGTAAGGGCAGTGAGGTACTGATGTAGTGAGGTAGTAAGGTAGTGACATAGCAAGGTAATGACAGGATATGGCAATGAGGTAGTAAGGTTGTGAAGTAATAAGGAAGTGAAGGAGTAAAGTAGTGAGATGGTAAGACAGTGAGCTAGTAAAGTCGTATGGTGGTCAGGTAGTCAAGGAGTGAGGCAGTAAGGTAATGAGCTGATAAGGTACTTAGGCATTAAAGTAGTGAATAAGTAAGGTAGTGAGGTAATAAGGTTGTGAGGTAGTGAAGTAATGAGGTAGTAAGGTAATGAGGTAGTGAAATTGCGAGGAAGTAAGGTAGTGGAGGTAGTATGGTAGTGAAATGATAAGACAGTCTGGGAGTAATGTAATAAGGTAGTAAGTTTATAAGGTAATAAGCTGGTGATGTAGTAAGGTGGTGAAGTAGTGAAGTAGTAAGGTAGTAAGGAAGTACAGTTGTTAAGTAGTAAGGTAATAAGGGAGCAGAGTAGTAAGGTACTAAGGTAGTGAAGTTGTAATGTAGTGAGGTAGTAAGATAGTGACGTAGTTAGGTACTAAGTTAGTGAGGGAGTAAGGTGGTGAGGTAGTAAGGTAGTGAGGTAGTAATCTACTAGGGTAGTAAGGTTGTCATGTAGTAATTTAGTAAGGCAGTAAGGTAGTATGATATTAAGGTATTAAGCTAGTGAGGTAGTATAACTGGAAAGTTTTAAGGTAGTAAGGTAGTGAGGCAGTAAAGTTATGAGGTAATTAGGTAGTAAGGCAGTGAGTAGTACAGTAGCGAGATGGTAAGAAGGTAAGAAAGTAAGGTAGTAAGGAGGGAAGGTAGTAAGGTATAAGACAGTGAAGTAATAAGGTCGTGAGGCACTATAGGAAGGCAGCAAGATAGCTAAGTCGATAGGAAGTAATGCAGTAAGGTTATGAAATCGTAAGGTAGTAAGGTTGTGAAACCGCAAGGTAGTAAGGTTGTGAAATCGTAAGGTAGTAAGGTTGTGAAACCGTAAGGTAGTAAGGTTGTGAAATCGTAAGGTAGTAAGGTTGTGAAATCGTAAGGTAGTAAGGTTGTGAAATCATGAGGTAGTAAGGTTATATAATTTTAAGGTAGTAAGGTTGTGAAATCGTAAGGCAGTAGGGTTGTGAAACCGTAAGGTAGTAAGGTTGTGAAATCATGAGGTAGTAAGGTTATGAAATTGTAAGGTAGTAAGGTTGTGAAATCGTAGGGTAGTAAGGTTGTGAAATCGCAAGGTAGTAAGGTGTGAAATCTTAAGTTAATAAGGTTGTGAAATCGTAAGGTAGTAAGGATGTGAAATCATAAGGCAGTAAGATTATGAAATCGTAAGGTAGTAAGGTTATGAAATTGTAAGGTAGTTAGATGTGAAATCGTAAGGTAGAAAGGTTGCGAAATCGTACGGTAGGAATGTAATAAGGTAGTAAGGCAGTTAGGTAGCATGGTAGTGAGGTAATAAGGTTTTAAGTTAGCAAGTTTGTGAGTAAATGAGGTAGTAATGTAGTGAAATAGTAAGGTAGTATGGTAGTGAGGGGGTTAGGCAGTGAAGTTATAAGGTACTTAAGTAGAAAGGTAGTGGGGTAGTAAGGTAATAGGGTAGTAAGATAGGTAGGTAGCATGGTAGAATGGTAGTAACGTAGTAAGGTATCGAGGCATTAAGGATGTGAGGTAGTAAGGTAGTAAGATTTTGAGGTAGTGAAGTAGTGACGTAGAATGATAGTAAGGTTAGTAGAGTAGTACGGTAGTAAGGTAGAGAAGTAGTATGGTAGTGAGACTGTAAGGTAACGAGGTAGTAGGTTTGTGAGGTAGTAAGGTAGTGATGTATGACGTATCGAGGTAGTGAGGTAATAAGGTAGTAAGGTAGTGAGGCAGTATGGTACTGGGTTAGTAGGTAGTAAGGTAGTGAGGTAATATAGTAATATGGGAGTTAGATAGAAAATGTCGTATGGCAGTGCTATAGTGAGGTAGCAATGCATTAAAGAATTAAGGTAGTGAGATAGTAAGTTAGACAGTAAGACAGTGAGCTGATAAGATAGTAAGGTAGTATTGAAATACAGTAGTAAGGTAGTGAGGTAGTGAAGCGGTATGGTATCAAGGTAATAATGTACTAACGCAGTGAGGTGGTAGGGTAGTAAGGTAGTATAGAAGAATGGCGGTGAGGTAATAAGATAGTATGGTAGAATGGTGGTGTGGTAGTAAGGTAGTATGGTAGTGAGGAAGTATGTTTGTATGGTAGTAAACAAGTAAGGTAGTATGGAAGTGAAATTGTAAGGAAATAATGTATTATGGTAGTGAGGTAATAGAGTTGTAAGGTAATAAAGTAGTATGGTAGTGAGGTAAGTGATGTGCATGGTATCGAGGAAGTATTGTAAGATAGTGAGGTAAGAGGGTGCAAGGTAGTAAGGTAGTATTGTAGTGAGATAATATGGTAGTAAGGTATCATGGAAGTGAGGTATTAGACTAGTAAGGTAACGAGGTAATGTGGTAGCAAAGTAATATGTTAATAAGTTCGTAATGTGGTAGGGCAGTGAGATAATAAGGTTGCAAGATATAAAGTAGGTAGAAAGGTAGTAAGTCAGTGAAGCTCTAAAGATTTATTGATTTTACAGTCAAGCCCACCTGGATACCCATCGCTACCACAGTCACTACATTACCAAGCATATGACACGAGCAGACGGCACCACCAGGCTGTACATCGGCCGCCAAGGCATCATCCCCGGCATCTCCGCCTGGCCACTCCCCCACGACGCCCCATTCAAGTCCAGTATCAACCGTGGCATAATGGCCGTCATAGAGGTCAGTCAGCTACTGTAACACTGACAGCTAGAGAGAACAACACAACATGAACATGCACCAAGCAAATTACTAGAAAAGGAGTGCTACAAGGAAAACAAATTGCAAGTGATGAGAAAAGTTACTGGCAGCAGACTGGGAAACAAATGATAGTAATATCTACACTAGAAATGAAAGAAAAAGACAGTATTAGGGAGAGAGGAAAAGGCAATACTAGTGAGGATAGGAAAACGCAACGCTAGCGAGGAGATTAAAGGCAACATCAGTGAGGATAGAAAAAGGTAATACTTGTATGGAGAGGAAAAGACAACACTATTGAGACGATAAAGGCAGCCCGAGTGAGGAGATGAAAATGCAACACCAGAAAGGAAATGAAAATGCAGGACTAGTCAGAAGAGTAAAGGCAACACTAGTGAGGATAGGAAAAGGCAACACTAGTGAATGGGAAAAGGCAACGCTAATGAGGATAGGAATAGGCAACACCAGTGAATGGAAAAAGGCAACACTAGTGAGGAAAGGAAAACTAACGTTAGGGAGGAGAGGAATAGGCAACACTAGTGACGCGAGCATAAGGCAGCACTTGTGATAAGAGGAAAAGGTAGCACTAGAGAGCAGAGTAAAGGGAGCACTAGTGAGGAGAGGAAAAGGCAATCGTAGTGTGGAGAGAAAAACACTAGTAAAAAGAAGAAAGGTAATACGAGTGAGGCGAGGTAAGGCAACACTAGTTGGGGGATAAAAGGCAACGCTACTGAAGAGAGTAAAAGGCAACACTTGCGAGGAGAGGAATAGGCAATATTAGTGCGAAGAGGAAACAGCAACATTCATGAAGAGAAAAGGCAACACTTGGTAGGGTAGGAGTAGACACCATGAGTGATGAGAGAAAAACGCAAGGTTATTAAAGAGAGGAAAAGGCGGCACTGATAAGGAGAGGAAACGGCAATACTGAAGAGAGGAAAAAGAAACACTAATGAGAAGAGGAAAAGATAGTACTAATAAGGAGAATAAAAGGCAATGCTGAAGAAAGGAGAAGTCAACACTAGTGAGGAGAGTAAAGGCAAAGCTTGTAAGGAGAGGAATAGGCATCACGAGTGAGGAGAGGAAAAGGCAACATTAGAGAAAAGAGGAGTAGGCAATACTAGTGAGGAGAGGAGAAATCTAGACAGAAGAGAATCGAAGAGCCAAAACTATTAAGGGGACGAAAAACAATGACTAGTGAGGAGAGTAAAGAAAACAAGAGGGGAGAGAAAATGGCAACTCTAAGGAGGAGAGAAATAGGATATACTTGTGAGGAGAGCAAAAGGCAAAACTAGTAAGGAGAGTAAAAGGCAACAATGGAGAAAAGGGGAACAGGCAACACAAGTGAGGAGAGGAAAAAAATAACTCTAGTGAGGAGATGAGAACGCAACAATAGGAAGAAAAGGAATTGACAATACTAGTGAGGAGAGTAAAACGTAACACTACTGAGGAGAAAAAAAAAGCGACTCTGGTGAGGGGGAAAAGGCAGCAGTGAGGAGAGGGAAAGGCAACATCAGTGAGGAGTAAAAAAGAAAAAGTGATACTTGCGAGGAGAAAAAAAAAAGGCAGCAATTGTAGTTGGAAAAGATGAAACATTAGCGAGGAGAAGAAAAGGCAACACTAGTGAGGATAAGAAAAGGCAACACTAGTGAGGAGAAGAAAAGGCAACACTAGTGAGGAGATGAAAAGCGTCATTAGGAATGAGAGGAATAGGGTACACTAGTGAGGAGAGTAAACGGAAAAATCATTGAGCTGAGAAGACAACTCTAGTGAGGAAAGGAAATGAGAATACTAGTGAGGAAAGGAGAAAACAACACTAGTGACAAGAGGAAAAAGGCAATACTAATGAGGATAGGTAATATGGCAACGCTAGTGAGAAGAGAAAAAGGCAACAACATGTGAGCTGAGACAAAGGCAATACTAGAGTGGAGAGGAAAAGACAACACTAGTGAGGAGAAATAAAGGTAATACTAGCAAAGAAACATAAAGGAGACAATAGTTAAGAGAAGAAAAGGCAACACTAGTGAAGAGAGGAAAAAGAAACATTTGAGAATAAAGGGAACACAATAAAGGAGAGGAAAACGAAACACTACAAAGTAGAGGGATAAGCACTAATAGTGAGGAGAGGAAAAGGTAACACTACTGAGGAGAGAAAAAGGCGAAACTATTGTGGAGAGGTAAAGAAAACACAAGGAAGAAGAGGCAATATTAGTGAGGCAATGAAAATGTAACGTCAATAATGACAATAAAGGAAATATTAGTGAGGAGAGGAAAAGACGACACTAGTGAGTGGTAAAAGGCAACACTAGCGTGGAGAGGAAAGCCAACATAAGGGAGGAGACGAATAGGCAAGACTAATAAGAACAAAAGGCAACAATAGTGAGGAGAGGAGAGGGCAATACTACTGACGAGAGGAAAAGCAATACTAGTGTCGAGAGGTTAAGCAACGTTACTGAAGAGAGAAAAAGGCAAAACTAGTGAGTAGAGAAAAAGGCAACGCCAGTGAGGAGACGAGAAGGCAATACTAGGAAGGAGGGGAATATGCAGTACTAGTGAGGAGATTGAAAAATAACACTAGTGAAGAGAACAAAAGGCAACAGTATGGAGGAGAGGAATAGGCAACACAACTGAGGAGAAGAAAAGTTAATACCAGTGAGGAGAGGTAAAGGAAGCACTAATGAGGAGAGGAAAAGGTACTTCTAACGGGGGAAGGATAGGCAACACTAAGGAGAAAAAAATTAACACTTGTGAAGATAGTAAAGGCAAAAGTAGTGAGTAAAGGAAAAAGTAACAGTAGTGAGGGGAAGAAAAGGCAACGTTAGGAAGAAGAGAGACAAACAATAATAGAGAGGATATGAAAATACTAGTGAGAAAAGCATAGATGAAATTAGTGATTAGAGAAAAAGGCAGCACTAGTAAGCAGAGAAACATACAACACTAGAGAGGAGAGGAAAATATCAGTGAGGAGAAAAAGAACAAAGCTAGTGAGGGGAGGATAAAACAATACTGAAGAGGAGAGTAAAGACAACACTAGAGGGGAGAGAAAAGGACACCACTAAGGATTAGGTAATATTAGTGAAGAGAGTTTATGCAACACAAATACGGAGAGGAAGCGGCAACACTAAGGAGAAAGGAAAAGTCAACGCTAATGAGGGGAGGAAATGGCAACAATAGTGAGGAGGTGAAAAGGTAACATTAGGAAGGAAACGAATAAGCATTACTTGTCAGGAATGTAAAACACAATGCTAATGAGGAGAGGAAAAGGCGACATTAGAAAAGGGAAAAAAAGAACGACAGCGAGGAGAGGAAAAGGTAACATTAATGATGAGAACAAAAGGTAGTGCTAGCGAGGAGAGGAAAGGGTAACATTAATGATGAGAACAAAAGGTAGTACTAGTGAGGAAAGGAAAAGACAGCTATGATGAAGAAGAAAAAGGCAACAATAGTGAGGAGAGAGAAAGGCAAAGCTAATGAGGAGAATAAAAAGGCAACAATAGTGACGGTAGGAATAAGCATCACTAGTGAGGATGGAAAAGAAAACACTAGTGAGGAAAGGAAAAGACAAGAGTAAGGGGGAATTAAAGGCAACACTGGTGAGGAGAGGAAAAGGCGAAACTATTGAGGGTGGAGAGGACTATGCAGTACTTGTGGGAGAGGAAAAGGCAAGCCAAAAGGAGAGAGGAAAAAGCAACAGTAGAGAGGGGAGGAATAGGTAACACTAAGGAGGAGAGGAAAAGGCAATACTGGTGAAGCACTAATAAGGAGAGGAAAAGGAAGCACCAATGAGGAAAGGAAAAAGCAACACTGAAGAGAGGAAAAGGCAACACTAGTGAGGAGAGTAAAGGCAAAACCTGTGAGTAGAGGAAAAAGAAATACTAGTAAGAAGAGTAAAAACAACACTAGAGGGGAGAGAAAAGGGGAACGCTAAGGAAAAGAGGAATTCTTAATACTAGTGAGGGAAGTAAAAGGCAACACTTGTAAGGAGAGGAAAAGGCAGCACTAGGGAGGAGAGGAATAGCAATATTAGTGAGGAGAGGAGATATCAACACTAGGGAGGAGAAAAAAGAAAGCCAAAGCTAGTGAAAAGAGGAGAAAACAATACTAGTGAGGAGAGTAAAATCACATTAGAAGGGAGAGAAAGGGGCAACACGAGGGAGAAGAGGAACAGATAATGCCGGTGAGGAGAGTAAAACGGAACGCTAGTAATGAGAGGAAAAGGCAACACTAAGGAGAAGAGGAATTGGCAATATTAGTGAGGAAAGGAAAAGGCAACGTAGGTGAGGGGTGGAGTAGACGTCACAAGTGAGGAGATGAAAAGGCAACTCTAGGGAAGAGAGGAAAACAAATCATTTGTGAGGAAAGGAAAGGGCAAGGCTAGAGGGAATAGCAAAGGCAAAACTAGTGAGATTAAAAGGCACCACTAGGGAGGAGAGGAATAGGCAATACTAGGGAGGAGGGGAAAGGAAACGGTAGAGAAGAGAAAAAAAGCCAAAGCCAATGAGGAGTGGGAAAACAATACTAATGAGGAGAGTAAAGGCCACGCTAGAAAGGAGAGGAAAGGGCAACGCTAGGATGAAGAGGAATAGGTAATAGAAGTGAGAAGAGTAAAGGAAAATAATAGGGAGGAAAGTATAAGGCAACACCAAGAAGCAGAAAAATAGGCAGCACTAATGAGGACACGAAAAGGCAGTGATAGTGAGGAGATGAAAGCCAATAGCAGGAAGGAGAGGAATAGGCAATATTAGTTAAAAGTGTAAAAGGTAACACTAATGAAGATAGAAAAAAATCGACACTAGTGTGGGGAAAAAGGCAAAACTTTTGAGCACAGGAAAGGGCAAGATCACTAATGAGAACAGAAGGTAATTGTATTGATGAAAGGAAAAGCCAGCAACAGTGAAAAGATGAAAAGACAACAATAGTGAGGAGAAAAAAAGGCAACACTAATGAGGAAAGGAGAAGGCAACAATTGTGAGCGGAGGAAAAGACAATACCAAAGTGAAGAAAAAGAACACAAGTGAGGAAAAAAATAGGCAACTCGAGTAAGGAGAGATAAAGGCAACCATAGGTAAGAGAAGACAAGGCAATACTAGTAAGTACAGCGAAAGACAACACTAGTGAAGAGAGGAATAGGCGGGAGAATAAAAGGCAATACTAGTGAGAAGACGAAAAGGCAACAGTAATGAGCAGAGAAATAGACGAAATTAGTGAAGAGAGGAAAAGACAATATAAGTGAGGAAAGTAAAGGTAACATTAGTGACGAGAGAAAAGGCGACACTAGTGAGTGGGAAAAGACAACACTAGTGATGGGAGGAAAACGACCACTAGGGAGAAGAAAATTGGGAACACAAGTGAGGAGAGCAAAAGGCAGCACTAGTGGGTAGAGGAAAAGGCAACACTAGAGAGTAGAGGAAAGGCAACACTAGTGAGGGTAAGGAGAGGAAAAGGCAATACACATGTGGAGAAAAAAGACAACACAAGTGTGGAGAGGAAAGGCAACACTAGAAGGAGAGTTTAATGCAATACTAGTGAGGAGAGGAAAAGCCATACTATTGAAAAGAGGAAAAGACAACACTAGGGAGGAGAGGAATAGGTTACTATCGTGAGAAGAGGAAAAAGCAATGCTCCTGAGGAGCGGAAAGGGCAGCATTTATGAGGCGAGGAAAAGGTACTACCAATTAGGAGAGGAAAAGCCAACACAGTGGAGAGGAAAGAGAGGCTAGAGGAGAGAAAAAACAAAACTAAAATGGAAAGGATATAAGCAACACTATTAAGGAGCGGAAAACGCAACACCTGAGAGCAGAGGAAAGGGAAATATTAGCGTGGAGAGAATAATACATTATAAAGAAGAAAAGGATGTATTAGTGAGTAGAGATAAAGGAAACAATAGAGAGGAGAGGAAATGGCAACACTAGTGAGTAGAGGATTAGGCAATACTAGTGAGGAGAGGAAAAGGCAACACAAGAGAATAAAGAAATAGGTAGAATTATTGGGTAGAGGAAATGAAAACAATAAGGAGAGGAAAAGGAAATAATAGGGAGGAGAGAAAAAGACAATACTAGTGGAAAAAGAAAAAAAGGCAATACAGGCAATACTGGTAAGGATAGGTAAGGCAATATTAGTAAGGATAATATAGGCAACGCTGAGAAGGAGAGTTATATGCAATATTTGTGAGAGAGAAAAGACAAGAGTAATGAAGAGACGAAAAAGCATTGGGGAGGGAAAGAAAAGGAAATACTTGTGAAGATAGGAAAGGGCAGCTCTAATGAGAGAGGAAAAGGCAGCACCAATGACGAGGGGCAAAGGCCACACTAAAGAGAGGAAAAGGCAACACTAGTAACGGGAGTAAAGGCAAAACCTGTGAGAAGAGGAAAAAGTAATACTAGTGAGAAGAGTAAAAACAACACAAGAGAAGAGAGAAAAAGGGAACGCTAGGAAAAAGAGGAATTGGTAATACTAGTAAGAAGAGTAAAAGGCAACACTTGTAAGTAGAGAAAAAGCAACACTAGGGAGGAGAGAAATAGTTACTCTTAGTGAGGAGACGAAAACACAACACTAGGAAGAAGAAAAAAGAAAGCCAAAGCTAATTAAAAGAAAAAAAAAAAGCAAAACTAGTGAGGAGAGTAAAATCACATTAGAAGGGAGAGAAAAGGGTAACACATGGGAGGAAAGGAATAGATAATGCTGTTGAGGAGAGTATAACGGAACGCTAGCACGGAGAGAAAAAGGAAACACTAGGAAAAAGAGGAAAAGGCAGCACTCATGAGGAGAAGAATAGGCAATTCAAGTAGGGAGAAATAAAGACAACCTTAAGTAAGAGAAGACAAGACAGAGCTAGTAAGTAGAGGAAAAGACAGCACTAGTGAAGAGAGGAATAGATAGAAGAAAAGGCAATACTGGTGAGGAGAGAAATAGACGAAACTAGTGAAGAGAGGAAAAGAAAGTACATTAGTGAGGAGAATAAAACAAAATTAGTGAGGAGAGTGAAGGCAACACTTGTGAGGAAAGAAAAGGCGACACTAGTGAATGGAAAAAGACAACATTAGTGAGGGGAGGAAAACTATCACTAGGGAGAAGAAAGTAGGGGACACAAGTGAGAAGAACAAAAGGCAGCACCAGTGGGTGGAGGAAAAGGCAACGCTAGAGAGTACAGGAAAGCCAACACTAGTGACGGTAAGGAGAGGAAAAGGAAACAAGAGTGTGGAGAAAAAAGGCAACACTAGTGTGGAGAGGGATGGCAACACTAGAAAAAGAGTAATATGCAATACTAGTGACGAGAGGAAGAAGCCATACTACCGAAGAGAGGAAAAGACAACACTAGGGAGTAGAGGAATAGATTGGTATAGTGAGAAGAGGAAAAGGCAAAACTCTTTAGGAGCGAAAGAGGCGGCATTAATGAGGACAGGAAAAGGCAGTACCAATGAGGAGACGAAAAGTCAACACTGCGTAGAGGAAAAGAAAACGCAAGAGGAGAGGAAAAAGCGATACGAAAAAGGAGAAGAAAAGGCAACACAAAAGAGAAAAGCAACAGGTAAAAAAATTTGGAATAGGAAGTGGAAACAATAAGGAGGAGAGGAAATAGAAACAACAGGGAGGAGAGGAAAAAGCAATACTAATGAGGAAAAAAGGCAATATCAGTCAGGAGAGTAAAGACAATACTAGTGAGGAGGGGACTGAACAAAACTAGTGAGGAGAGGAGAGGGTAATACTGATGAAGACAGAAAAAAGCAAAGCCGATTAGGAGCGGAAAAGGCAACACTAAGGAGGAGAGTAATAGGAAAATCTATTGAGGAAAGAAAAAGGCATAACCAATGAGCAGAGAAAAAGAAATAATACTGGTGAGGAGAGGCGAAGGCATTACTAGTGAGGAAAGTAAAATGGAACACTAGGGAGATAAGAAAAAGATAACAATAGCGAGGAGAAAAACATGGTACACAATGGAGGAGAGGGTAAAGAAAAACTAGTAAAAAGTAAATTAAACTCTAGGGAGAACAGGAAAATGCTACAACAGTGCGGCGAGGTAAAGTGAACGCGCAGGAGGTGCGGGAAAAACAGCACTAGTGAGAGGAGGAAAAGGAAGCGCTCAGAGAAAGAGGAAAAGGTAACAGTAGAGTGGAGAGAGAAAGGCAAGACTAGTGAAGAAAGTAATTGAAATACTAGTGAGGAGACAAACAGGCATTACTAGAGAAAAGAGGAAAAGGAATTATCAGGAATGAAATGAAAAGGCAACACTAGGGATCAGAAGAACATACAACACTATTAAGATGAAATGAAAACACCAGGGACGAAAGGGTAAGGAAATTCTAGGGAGGAAAGGAGAAGACAGCAATACTGAATAGAGGAATAGACAACACTGAAGAGAGAGGAAAAGGCAACACTAGTGAGGTGAGAAAAGGTCAACACTAGGAAAAAGAAGAGTAGGCAATATACTGTGAGAAGAGTAAAAACAGTAGAGGGGAGAGAAATGGGGAACGCTAGGAAAAACAGGAATTGGTAATACTAGTGAGGAGAGAAAAGGGCAACACCTGTGAGCAAAGGAAAAGGGAATATTAGCATGGAGAGAATAAGACAACATTAGTAAGGAGAAGAAATGGCAATACTAGTGAGGAGAGATAAAAGAAACAACAGCGAAGAGAAGAAATGACAACAGTAGTGTGTAGAGAATTAGGCAGCTCTTGTGAGAAGAAAAGGCAACACCAGAGAGGAGAGGAATAGACAATACTAGGGAGGAGAGGAAAAAGCAACACAAGAAAGAAAAAAAAAATAGGTAAAAGTATTGAGAAGAGGAAATGGAAACAATAAAGAGGAGAGGAAAAATGAAATAGTAGGGAAGAGAGGAAAAGGCAATGCTAGTGGGGAGGAAAAAAAAACAACACTACTTAGGAAAGTAAAGGCAATACTAGTGAGGTGGGGATTAAGCAACAACAGGGAGGAGAAGAATAGGCAATACTAGTGAGGACAGTAAAAGGCAAAGCCAATTAGGAGCGGGAAAGGCAACGCTAAGGTGGAGAGGAATAAGCAAAACTATTAAGGAGAGTCATAAATAAAACTAGTGAGGAGAGTAAAATGGAACACTAGGGAGGAGAGGAAAAGATAACAATAGTGAGGAGAAGAAAATGGAGCACAATGGAGGAGAGGAAAAAGAAAAAAGAGGTAAAAAGTAAATTAAACACTGGGGAGCACAGAAAAAATAAACAATGGTTCGGCGTGGAAAAGGGGAACACATGGGAGGTGAGAGAAAAGCAAAACTAGTGAAGAATGGAAAAGTAAACACTCAGAGGGAGAGGAAAAGGAAACAACAGAGAAGAAAGAGAAAGGGAAACCTAGTGAGGAGAGTAATTCAGATACTAGTGAGGAGACAAAAAGCAATACTAGACACCAGAGGAAAAGGAATCACTAGGAATGAAATGAAAAAGCAACACTAGAGACTAGAAGAACAGACAAAACTATTGAGATGAAAGGAAAACACTAGGAAGGAAAGGAAAAGGCAACACTAGGGAGGAAAGGAAAAGACAGCAATGCTGAATAAAGAAAAAGACAACACTGAGGGGAGAGGAAAAGGCAACAATAGTAAGGAGAGAAAGGGGCAACACTAAGGAAGAGAAGAGTAGTCAATAGTAGTTAGAAGAGTAAACACAACACCTGAGGGGACAAAAAAGGGGAACGCTAGGGAAAAGAGGAATTGGTAATACAAGTAAGGAGAGTAAAAGGCAACACTTGCAAGAAGAGGGAAACACAACACTAGGGAGACGATTTGGCAATATTAGTGAGGAAAGGAAAATTCAACACTATAGAAAAAAAAAACGGAAGGGCAATGCTAGTTAAGAGGAAAAATCAGTACTAGTGAGGAGAGTAAAATCACATTAGAAGGGAAGGAAAGGGCAACGCAAGAGAGAAGCGGAATAGGTAATCCTAGCGAGCTTAGTAAAAGGCAACATTAGGGAGAAGAGGATGACAAAACCAGGAAGGAGAAAAATAGGCAGCACTAATTAGGAGAGGAATAAGCAGTAATAGTGAGATGAAAACCCGACACTACGAAAGGGAAGAATAGCCATTACTAATTAGGAGTGTAGAATGCAACACTATTGAGAGGAAAAGGCGACACAAGGGAGGGGGAAAAGGCAACACTAGAGAGCATAGGAAAAAAGCATGATCACTGAGGAGAACAAAAGGTAATTCTATGATGAAAGGAAATACCTGCAAGAGTGAAAAGAGGAAAAGACAACACTAGTAAGGAAAGGAAAAGGCAACACTAGTGAGGAGAAAAAAAGGCAACACTAGTGAGGAGAGGAGAGGGCAATAATTAAGGGGAGAGGAAAAGACAACACTAGTGAGGAATGGGAAAGGCAACACTAGTGAGGAAAGGAAAAAGTAACACTAATGACAAGAAATAAAGGCAAAACTAGTGAGAAGAAATAAAGGCAACATTTGTGAGGGAAGGAGTAGGCAACACTAGTGAGGAGATTCAAGACAACTCTAGAAAGTTAGTCTGAGGAAAAGGCACGATTAGGGAGGAAGAGTGCAGGCAACACTAGTAAATAGAAGATAGAAGACATTAGTGAGGGTAGTAAAGGGAACACTAGTGAGAAGAGGAAGAGGCATCAAAATGAGGAGAGTAAAGGGAACACCAGTGAGGTAAGGATAAGGAAGTACTAGTGCGTAGAGAAAAACACAGTACTAGCGAGAAGAAAATGCAAAACAAATGAAGATACATTAAAAGGCAACACTATTGAGGAGAGGAAAAGGAAGCAATTGTGAGCAGAGGAAAAGGCATTTAAAGAGTGGAGAGGAAAAGGCAACACTAGTGAGGAAAAGAATACGCAATGCAAGTAGGGAGAGATAAAGGCAACAATAGTGAAGAGAAGACAACACAACACTAGTAGGAAGAAAAAAAGGCAACACTAGTAAAGAAGTGAAGGGCAACAAAAGACAGGAGAGGGAAAGGTAATACTAGATGGGAAAGGAAAAGCCAAGACTACTGAGGAAAGAAATAGAGAAAACTAGTGAAGTAAGGAGAAGGCAATGCTTATGAGGAAAGGAAAAGACAAAACTAGTGAGGAGAGCAAAGGAAAACGACCACTAGGGAAAAGGAAATAGGGGACACAAGGGAAGAGAACAAAAGGCAGCACTAGTAGGTAGAGGAAAAAGCAACACTAGAGAGTAGAGGAAAGGCAACACTAACGAAGGTAAAGAGAGAAAAAGGCAATACGAGTGTGGACAAAAAAGGCAACAGTAGTGTGGAGAGGAAAAAGCCAGGCTACTGAAGAGAGGAAAATACAATACTAGTGAGGAGAGGAATAAGTTACTATAGTGAGGAGAGGGAAAGTAAATACTCTTGAGGAGCTGAAAGGGCAGAATTAATGAGGAGAGGAAAAGGCATTAACGATCAGGAGAGGAAAAAAAAAAACGTAAGAGGAGAGAGAAAAGCAAGACTAAAAAGGCAAGGAAAAAAGCAACAATAGTGAGGAGAGAAAAAGGCAACACCTGTGAGCAGAGGTAAAGGGAATATTAGTGTGGAGAGAAAAAGACAACATTAGCAAGAAGAAGAAGGCAGTATTAGTGAGGAGAGATAAAAAAAGAACAATAGAGAAAAGAAAAATTGAAAGCACTTGTGAGGACAGGAAAAGGCAACACCAGCAAGGAGAGGAATAGGAATACTAGTGAGGAGAAGAAAAGGCAACACAAGAGAGGAAAGAAGTAGGTAAAAGTATTGAGAAGAGGCAATGGAAACAATAAGGAAGAGAGGAAATAGAAACAATAGGGAGGAAGTAAAAAGGCAATACTAGTCAGGAGAGTAAAGGCAGTAGTAGTGAGGAGGGGTCTGAGCAACACTAAGTAGGAGAGGAATATGCAATACTCGTGAGGACAGTAAAAGGCAAAGCCAATTAGGAGCGGGAAAGGAAACATTAAGGTGGAGAGGAAGAGTCAAGACTATTCTGAGAGGAAAAGGCAAAACCAGTGAGGAGAGAAAAATGGTAAAATTAGTGAAGATCGGTGTAGGTAATACTAGTGAGGAGAGTAAAACGGAACACTAAGGAGGAGAGGAAAAAGTAACAATAATAAGGAGAAGAAAATGGAATACAATGGAGGAAAGGGAAAAGAAAAACTAGTAAAAAGTAGAATAAACTCTATAGAGAACACGACAAGACTACAATAGTTCGGCGAGGAAAAGGGAACACAAGGGAGGTGAGGAAGAGGCAACACTAGTGAGGGGAGGAAATAGAAACACTCAGAGGAACAAATAAGATAACAATAGAGAGGATAGAGAAAGGCAAAACTAGGGAGGAGAGTAATTGAAGTACTAGTGGTTAGCGTTCCTGACCGTGACGCATTCACGGGCCGCCCAGGGTTGAGCTCATAGGGTCGAATCCTGGTTGCGGCAGTCGGTCCACAGTTAACCCAGCAGTTCATCCATCCCTAGGGGTT